>JABBWB010000040.1:0-211913 GCA_016628085.1 Suillus occidentalis
TTATCTCTAGTTTCTTGGTAATCCTTTATTTCTGGCCATGTTCCTTGATCCATTTACTTGTGATCAAGCTCCAGTTATATTCTCTGATTCAGTTACTTGTGATTTTAACTTCCAGCTTTTATTAATTAGTGATAGTCTTTGCTTACACAGCTTTCAGATCCTTGCTTACTTACAATTTCAGTGCTACCTATAGTATACAAACCCCTATTACTCTCTATACTTCCTCAGTTTGAATATTAAAGTTATTACCATCTCTGAAGCATTAAGGGATTGATTCTCTTATGCTCCAACTCTACCTTATGGTAGTCTTTCCTTATCTTTAGCTATTCCTTATCTTTTCTCATCCTTGACTATTCTGGACTTTATCCAAATAGTTCTTCTTTATCCTCTGCTTATCTATGACTATTCTGGATTTTGTCCAGATAGCTATTTATTATCCTTTACTTATCCTTGACTATTCCAGACTTTATCTGAATAGCTCTTATTTATCATCCACTTATCCGTGACTATCCTGGACTCCATCTAGATAGACATTCATCATCCTGTGTTCCTCCAGACATCCTTGTCACCTTCATCCAGGCATTGACTTAATGTCTTAGTTCTGATCATTCATTTACCTTTCTCATTTCTAGACATAGAATTAACCTTTGTTATACTTCCTCCAGTTCAATCTCAGACATCTCATTCTGTTCCTTTCTGCTTTGGACATAGTCTGCTGCAGCCTTTCCTCTGTTGGTTTCTACTTGGGATTCATCCTGAAGTAGTCTTAACTCTTTCCACACCTCTGAATTTGTTCTAAGTAGTCTGTCTATGTCTAGATGAGTTTCTGCAGTTCCAGATATCACATCTGGACTTTCCCACACTTTTCCAGAAGTCCACTGGGTACTTTCACCAGAGTTGCCTTCCCTTTGAAGTTCAACTAAACTTCATTGGATGTCTTCTGGACTTCATTCTGAAATTTAGGGCATGTACTTGGTTAAAGGGCACAGTGTATGAGCTGAGGCCAAGCCCTTCCTTTCTAATCTGACCCTCTGACATGGTTCCTAACAGAGTCCCCATGTATATGCACTTCTTTCTGCTCCTACATGCCTGGATCCTTCTAATAGTTGATATCCATTTCCATTCTACCTCCCTCCCACTAGTCTATTCATTTCCAATTTATTTAACTTGTTCCCTTTGTTCTATTTAATATCCAGCTCCATTTGTTATCATCTGTAGTATGTTCATTTTCTGTCAGTCTCCCTTGTACATAGCCTTAGTTTCTGAAGGCTGCACTTTGGCCGGATACCTGTTGGAAACACTACAGTATACTGGATGTTGGATTTGAACAAGGGGGTGCACTGGCCAACTTACAAAGGATGTAGGTCATAATGTGCAGTCTGAAAGAGACAGCACCAATAAGTGAACTTTGTAGACACAATGACCTCAAGTGTACAGGTGCAGTTTTCCTCTGATAGTCCTTAAGTTGATCTTGGGGTCATTCTTTTTGGATCCAGCTGCCTCACCCATATGTTGACTACTACCTTGACACTGAAGCCTTTCATCTGGTTATGAAGCACACCATAAAACACTCAAGTCCATTCCATTCTTTGACAACTTCACTTCACAAACCTAGACTCAACACTATGACACAGAACCATGTAATCTGGACTCACCCACAGTTCAAGTGATCCAGGCCACCTCAGTACTTATACACCTACACACAGGACATCTCCAGTCTCAGGTCATTTATGAACAATCCAGATGATGGCCTCCTTCTGTTCCTTATGACCTGGAGTTTCACCGTCCACAAAGTCAAGAGTCACTTTTAATTCTACACATACTACAGGCATTATGGTCAATCTCTACAAACTTCACATCACATGCAATGTGGCACAGGTTGCATCTAACTTTGACAAGCAATTTAAACCTGAAATCATCCTCAAAGTCAATGACCCATTTCTTGTCCACTGGATGAAGAAACTTCCAGAAGATACAGAAGTTTTAGTCAGCAAATGAGTTTGTATCACACTTCAATTATAAGTGTTGTTATCTCAATCCTTTGTATTAGACACTCCAGTTGTCCAATCCTTAACTATTGTGGCGATCTATGAAAGGAACTTTGACAACTGAAGTCTGTTCCACCATACATGCAACTTCATCTTCTCTCACATTCATTGCAAGAAATAAAACAGGACAAGTTTATAGAGTCAGCAGAAAGCTTTCTTATAACAACAATGTGGGTCCTTGAGAAGCATTGGGCATCCATTTAGTTCAGTCCATCTCACAGACTAGTCTTAACCAAGCAGTGCATCACAAAATCTGGTATTGCGGTGATCATTGAAGTCAGATTTTCCTACATTTACTGCTTCCTGCATTTACTGCAAAGAGACTTAGCTGTCAAATTAACAGAGGCGTTAAGTTGATACAGAGCATTTGACACTTACCTCAGGCTGATCATTCTTACAAGGTCTGTATGCAAAGTAGTAAAAGATTTAAGACAGATCAGTAGTTCTTCTCTGCTGATGGGTTGCCCAGGGTCCATTTGACTATTACTGCCATTTTTCTCCTTTTGGTATATTTTGGTTGCAGTATTCAGATCCATCCAAAAATGCTTGATGATAGTGTTTATAATATCTTGTGCAAGCTTAGTGGTACTAGAATCCAGTTTGGGCTTTTCAGTACCATTCTGTTACTACTTAGCAAGGATTATCTATCTACCCTCCTACCAGCAATAAAAGCAGCACTTCAGCAGTACCTTGCATGAAATGGAGCTCGCTGTGTAATACTATTTTGGGCCTGTATTATAATAGCCTTGTCACCATAAATAGATGCAGGTGGATAACTCCGGATGTCATTGTCATTGCTTCCCCATGTCACGCGGCCCATCTGCTGTACCTCCCACAGTCTCCACAAGCCCACACTCATTGTTGCCCACGGTGAGCTCAACTTTTCCCTCATTCTGCTTCCATTTTTGCCTCTTTTTTCATGAACCTTGCTTAACACACTTCTGCTAGACAGCGTCTCAAGGCCTTTCAGGTGTGGCCTTCCTACAGTATCACTAGGTCCTTCAATCAACAACAACAATGTTCCCATGGACAACCTACCTCTACACCTCTCTACACCATGGTTAAGCGCAAATGTGCTGTCATGCATGGTATGAACTCCATACCATACTGTATATGCATATGAGGTGATAAGGAAGGTATGATACACCATACTACACCTTTCACAGAGTTACTCTATCATTTTTCCTTGATTCGTTAGCTTACATTCTCAGTTTCTACTGTATTCTTATTCTGTGTATTTGTATTTGTATCTTGTGTATCTCTGTTTGTTTACATTTGTTCCAGTCTCTTTCTATTTTTTTCTAGGCTCTTTCAGCCACCTGATTTTCCCACACTCCTCTGAGTATGTTTGTAAGCATGTCATGTGACTGGGAAAATTCTGATTTGTAAGGATTCCTGCTTGACTCATCATGTTTTGTCATGATTCATCATGCTTTGTAAGACTTACAGTTGTATTTGTAAGACATTAGTAAACAGGATGACTCAACACACCAAATGGCCTGGTTTTCTTACCAATCCATGTGATGACTTATGCCATTTACTCATCTGTATTTGTAATACTACCATGTAAATTAGTAATCAAGCTGACTCAACACCTGGTTTCTTACCAATCCAGTGCTGAATCATGCTTAGTAATCTGGCCTCCCAAAAAGTGTAAAAGGAGCCCATTTTACACCTGAGCAATTTAAGTTCTTCCCACTTGAAGCCTTTCTTTCTCAATACTGTGTGAGATTACATAAGACAAGTGCAGGCCCTGTGTGATTGCCTTGGAGACAACATTGATTACATAAGCCTTTGACTGTATACTACTAAACTCTGAGAGTAGATTATATAGTAAGGTAACTCTTTCTATTCTAAGGTTGTACAGCACTAATTTGAGAGTGTCTATATAACAATTGTTTCTTTATTCTAAGATTGTACAGCACTAATTTGAGAGTGTCTATACAATAATCGTTCATCTTTTCTAAGGTTGTACAGCACTAATTTTGGAGAGTGTCTATACAACAAATCGTTCATCTATTCTAAGCTTTACTTGTACATTCGTAAACTCTCCCTATTACATCAAGGGAGACTTGTCAAAGTTGAAACAGACTTTCATAGGTTGAAACACGACCTACTAGGGTGAAACATACCTACCAGATTTCGTTATCATCTATCATATACTACCGTGAGTAACTTCATTTTTTATTATCTTTTGTGTCTATTAGGTTGTTGTAAAAAGAAAAGGTAATTCCTCCCAAAGAACTAGCACGTTATCTACCACGAAAACTAGAAAAGTCGTAGACCGTGTACTTAAGGACTGGCAAGAAGTCTTATCCTGTATAGTTGTGCTATCTCTATACACGCGTTCTATATAAGACCCTTAAGTAACAAGACAGTGCCTTCAAAACCTCAACATTTGGCTCTGTTCAGGAGACAGTGATCATGGATACAGGTACCTCTTAGACAGTCAGGGCCAACCTCAGCAAGATGCCCCATGGCATGGACCTGCCTTTTGCATCACTGACAGATGCACATGGCCTGGCATTCTCAAATGCCAGACCTCGCCCAAGCATTCTTGCAGTGGAAACACGATCAAGGACTTGCTTGCTTATGCCCTGACCCCATCGAAGAGAACAACGAATGCCAGACAATGGTGGCTTTTCAGATCACCACTGTCAATATTACAAGTAGGTTTTTTTTCTGGCTTAGGAGTGTTCTCATGCATCCTTGTAGACTATATACACTTGTGGTCTGTCAAACAATGCAATGATGAACTTGCCAATGTGTCGCTGATAAGGGCTGTTACCTTGGCGGCTCCCCTGTCCAACCTACACTAGCTGTGTCTTTGGAGTGCCTCGAACTCTATCATCAAATTCACCAAAGAAAACCCTCATTCAGTGTACAGGCAATGGTAAAGGTGTTGTGCGCACTTCACAATGTGAGTCTCGAGTGCCAAATCAAACCCTTACTGACCCTACTTGTTCATTAGTGTACTTATTATCAGTCACTGCGGGACCAGTTTTCTGTGGCATTCGATGCATATCTCAAAATTTTGAGATAGGTGAAAAGTCTCGTTGATCAAGCACTGCAATGAGACATGCCACATTGGCACATGTTGCATGCTTGCCCAGCATGTGACTATAAGGTTAGGCACTCAACATAATTGCCAAGCATGCTTATGAAACAGGTGACAGCAACTTGATGAGCCGCCTCTTTACCCTGCATGACTTGATGCCTTCAACGGCAATAACTTGCTGAAATGAGTTGATGGCTCTGGCCATGCTGATGAGCACTGTTTCACCTCTTCGTATCTTATTAGTGCTGATAAGGTCAAACAATTCAAAGATGACGTTCACTTACACCCTGGCACTCATGCAGCTGCTGCACATGTGGAGTCCAAAACTTCAGTTGTGCAAGAACCTTCTCAAAACTTCTACTCCCTTCAAACCTTCAGTTACTGTTGAGGTTTCAACTGATTCATCATGTACAGACAACTAGAAGGTTGTGAATATGATAGCTGAAAATACCACTAACGTATTTGAGCAAACAGGCGTCTTTGTCAGTGCATGCCATCATGGAATCATTCAAACCCTTGTTGAAATGAGGCAAAGTGGTGAACTGTATGTGCAGTTCTATTTCAATTTAATTGTTTAATATACAATATACACTTGTTAAGCACAAAGTATGCTATTGCAACGGTGAACAAGTTGATTGACGTCTATGGGCCCAATGGCGTGACTGATTATGACATTGGGTGTTCATTCTCAAAGACAGTAGCCGCCAGCTCAATCGCCAACAAAGTGAAGAGGCTGAATCATTGTTTCATTGTCAACTCTTTTCATGGACACACCCACAATCGTCGCTGCCAACTACAGTACCATACTCTCTATCAAGAAGGTCTTGGGATTGAGGATCTGGAGACTTGCGAACGTGTTTTTTCAGGTTCTAATGCTGTGGCACCACTCATACACCATGCATCATATTTTCATTGGTTGCAATTCATTGACTTGCAATTTGATCAGAGGGATCAAGATCGGTATCAGGAACTTAGTAAGTCTTTTGTCACTTCTTGCTAACCTCTTTTTAAATCTATATTTAGGTCAATTCCTCTACAACAACTACAAGCAGGCACTCGATATTATCAATGATGTAACCCCTGCCGTCGAGGAATTGAAAGTGCAGCTCGATCTCACAGATGCTGACTTCCAATGTTGGAATGTTGAAGAACTTGAATATCTCACAAGCCTTGCCAGCGAGGTGGAATATGATTCTCAGAAGACAGCATATGTTGAAGCACTCCAGTCTCTGATGATGGCCGAGTATGTGATTCCTCTCTCAACATTCTAGCTTCATTTATGATGTGTTTGTAGGGCTGAATATGGTGGTGTCACTTCAATTCAATTTCTCTCATATGTACCTGCCAACTTCACACAAAACTCTGGGCTACGCAAGGGACCCCAACTAGCCACTAGAGCACAAGAAGTTGAATGTTGAGCTGCGCACAACAAGCTCCTTCTTGAGATGAATGCTGTGCTTGACTTAGAGAGGAGGATCGGTGTTACACAATGTTGGACTCCAGCTGACCCTGAGTATCAAGAAGCACTCAAATACTTGCATAATCAGTAGTTTATTCGTGCTGTTCAGCAGCTAGAAGGTCTTGTGGTGCAGAGATTGTTTGAACTTGCCAAAGCAAACTTAGCTGGTACAGGTACATACTTTGTATTGATGCTTGCACTCAAAATTCGCTCACATGCTGTCTAGGATATAAAATGCGGCAACAAATCTCAAATGCAATCACTTGACGGTCCACTGCAATCCAGAATGCCCTTGAGCACTATAATCAACTGGCGCCTTTGCAAACACCTCCCTAGGAAGTGTTGAAGTTCAGCGAGGTTGTGTCTTATATGTGGTTGGGGGAGTTTGAGTTGCTCAAACACTCGCGACAGGAAGTATTGACGAAACCTTGGGTCTCCAAAGCAAACAGGGAGGTCGCAGGGAAGTACTTCAAGATTGTTCCTGCCCATGAAGAGATTGGCCGCCTTAACATTGAAATCGCACACATTCAGAAATGGGTCGACGATGAAGATGCTCACCTCTTCACAACTGTGATGTCACTCAGCACAAGTGATCCTGCTCTTGCTAGTGAGATCCATAAACTGTATGACAAATGCAAACAAGTGAATAATGTTCACTACATGTGCCTTCAAGCAATATATGCACTGCCAGGTTTTAGTGGGGTTTGCTGCGATATAGAGCTGACTGACACTGAGGTGATTGACGAGCTGCAGAATGCAACCCCCATTGAAGTTGACAAGGACGACACATTATGTGATGAAGCTGCATGTTTGGAATCATGTATTGCATAGTACTATATCAATCAGTGTATTACAGGTTTTGTTACTGAATGAATGAATGAGTTGGTACTATGCAATCAAGAAAACAACACTTAAACGAGCCCAGGCCAGTGCGCACGTGAAGCATTCATAATATTTTCAAGTTCGAGCTCATTAAATGAGCTATTGTAACTGTCTTGAATATCCGCTAGCTTAAACTACTGACCAGAGAGACTCGGTGGGCTGGTGGTATTCAATTGATTTGGTATTAACAACAGGGGCCCAAGTTTCATGATAGCGAACAGGACCTATGATAACGTTGTAAGCACTGTTGTTTATTCTCAGCCCACCTTACAATTCACTCTTGCATTCACAGTCTATATTGTCTCATAGTATAAAATTCCTTCCATCCATCTACACTCAATCTCAATATTCAGGGAAATGCTCATGAGCCTGCAATGACTTGATCTAGTCAGCCATGGCAAGCAAAATGTATGTCCTACCAGCATATACCACAGCAAACTCTGTTGAACTATTTTAAATCTCCAGAAATCTATTATGGAATGCTGGAAGCACATTTTAGCTTCCAAAAACACACAGCACTGCCACACACATCATCCACACCAGCCAGAATACTACCTGGAAGCGGTCTTGACTGGCCTGCAGTCCTCATCACACCGAGCAAGGTTATGCCATTGCAAATGGTACGACAACAGTTGAACAAAACTGATATCACTCAAACTGTGGACTTACTGGAGGAATTTTTTGCCTCTGGGATTGCAGAGAGAGTTTGTACATCTGTTTTCAATGGTAGCTGGAAAAATGTGCCTACTGTTTCTTGTACCTCCGGTGCATTTCTAATATGTGTTGCTCATTGCAACAATTGATTCACCTTTTTTTAGATAATATATTTCATGATTCTCTGGCCAATGTCAAGCCAGGCAACTGGCACCAAAAGACAGCCATTCTGGATTCTGAGGTTGCTTATGAGTCAATCTTGACGTTGTATGAGCATGTCAACAAGGACCCATATCATGGTCCAAATCTCCATCAGATGTTGCAATCCTGGGCTGTTCAATCACCTGCATTTTGTAGATGAACTTGATCTTACACCTACATGTGTATATGACACAGTGGACTGTACAATGTGGAAATACAGTGAATGGATGATGGGGGATGCAGCTTGGTCAATGCAGGTATGGACATTCAGTACTCTTACAAGCAACAACAATTGACGAATCACATTGCAGTGCTGATTCTTGATGCACTTCAGCATTTCACAACCATAAGCAAGAGATCATTGCATATGGTGCCCATTAAGGTGCAAAGAGTAAACGTGTTCTTGACAACTGGTATATCCCAAAACTGGAACTGATGCAGAGTGTTATGTCTAGTATACATCAGGTTGGCTCCCTTGTGTAGTGGTCTACAGACACAACAAGCATGCTCACATCACTCTGATCAAGGATCCTACAGACTCCACCAACAACAACAACACCTATGATGCACAAATTACGACATCCATTATCGCTCAGTCTCAATCCCACCAACAAGCTGTTGCTTCTTCAACGATAGATGATGATTCACACATTGGAGGTCCAGGTGTCGATGAAGAAGTTCTGCAGACAGTTGCCAATGGTGTCTTAGGGGCTGAGGCATACAGTCACCAATTTCTTCAAGATCGCACAGCAAGTTTTTTTAATATCAAAGCAGCTAACCCTCCCTGTACATTTTTGGTTAATACTAGTATGGTAATCCACCTCAATTTTGACACTTTTATACAACACATACTGGTTGATGTTGTTGCCACAAATTCTCTCTGCTTGACTTGTGGGGAGTACTCACCAACTATGTTAAATGAGAGGGTCACACAGGTCTGCCAACCTTCCACAAGCTGCAAGGACCATGCCATGCACAACCTGAGGCACATCTACCATTTGATGACCTCAGGGTCTGGTTCAAAGTTCACATACAGCAGGCATCACAATCGACTCCTCCTGCCCTCATGGTAAATGTATCTCCTCCAAGCACAGATGGGAAGTATGGTTGCTATGATGCTGCAATATTCACTGTTAATGATACTAAGCTTAATCAATGGCCTGCTAGTGGACTGAAAGGTGTGTTTAAAGTATCTGCTTCAAGTTGTATGTCATGCCTGATGTTCAAATGACTTGCAGGTCACACTGTTGCTGAAGTCCATCTTATTATGCAACTGCTTCCTCCACGAGGAAAGACCACCCCTTGGGCTGCATGCTTCCTTATGTATGTTCAATTATGTGGAAGTTTATTGGATCATATGATACAAATGTACACTGTAAAATGTGCAATGCGATCAGCAGGGGTTCCTTTTGGTGACATCCTCCCACTGGATCAGCTACATTCTTTCGCTCACATTGTCCCCTGCTTTGGTCCTGTCACCGATTCCCGTTTAACAGCAGAAAATAGTACTCACTCTGCACAGGTATTTTTCTTGAACAAATACATTGATAAGGAATTTTACTATGCTATCTTGAACACATAGTGCTAGTTAGTTATAGTAATATCTTATTATATGTGTTACTGTGTGTTGCTGTATAACACTGCACATCATGGTCAGCCCATACAGTACTAGGACATGCTGGGTAGCGCTGTACAGTGCTGTGCAACGTTATGGAGTACTACGCAGCACATGGTTTTTCAGCTAACTAAAATGGCATCATTGGTGGACAACTGACTGGTGTCACCATCCTCTTTCAATGCCTCTAACTACTATCATGACTCTTCCAGTCATGTATTCTAAGCTCACCACAAGTCCTGAATCCAAGGGCTCAAGTTGGCTCCCAACATTGCCTTCCAACTTGAATACTTCTACTAGTACCTTAATTCCCTCACCAAAATGTTTACAACAACATCAGAAACCTGCAGAACCTACCATCACACTCACAACAGACAAACAACATCCAGACAAACAAGTACTTGTAGACCTTAAAGCAGCTATACAGGTAAGACTTGATCTTACAGATGATAATCAAGCCCATCTAAGCTTAGGTTAGATGAATTATTTCTCAGATTGCTTATTTGGTTTTAATCTTCTTCTTGACCATCACCATCTTACAGAGCACTGTGCAGTCATTCTTGAAGCTCTTTGAAACTCTCAACCAAACACTATCATAGGTTGCTTCAAGTTTGTCATCACTATCACCAAGCCAAATCTGATACCATTTAAGGTCATCATTGGCACCACACCAGCGGAGTACACAGCAGTATTAGCATTTACATCTGAGGAGAGAGATTTTGAAGTTCGAGTAAAGTGTGCACTATTATTAATTATCTCATACTAACACTGATGATAATATTCTCTCATAGATTCACCTATTTTGAGGGCACACAAGAACTTCAGATCATGCCCCCCCTCTCCATCCATGAACAAACAGCTGCCCACCTCTTAAAGGCCATCAACAAATATACAGACGCTTTTCCATATGATAAGCTATTGATTGATGTCACTATGCACCTCAACCACCACATCCAAAACAAAGACACAACGAACATCTCAGATTTACACTTTGCCATTACAATCCAACTGCCAGAGGATGACATTGATCTCGCTCTGATCATGGTGTTCAAAGAGCAAACTAGATGGCACAACCCAAGGAGATGAGTATCACTGCCCAAACCCTTTGTGCAATTCTAGCATTGGGGCATGAAGAATTCATCCCTGCACTCATCAACAAGAGTCTGAAGTTTGGTCCAGTTATCATCCACTTTCATGTATGGATCAACATCAGTGAGGTTCAATGCAGTGTGTTCAGATGCAGCATAGATGGCTACTTTGACTTCAACAACAGGAATCCAGACATGTTTGCAGAGGGGGTATGTTTAGTACATTATCATCCTTTGCTAATTACAGCTTACATCCTGCAGACTCTTTACCCCACAGTGCAAATGTCTGATTTGAACATGTGTTGAAGGATGGTGCCAACACATTGAAAGGGTATATTGTTTCTCTGATAGAGGGGATGAATTTAGAGGCTTTCACAATCCAACTTGTGCATGAACCCAATCCCATGTTTGAGCCCATTTGGGGGGCTGCTGTCAACCAGATATCTTCTGTCATATACCTCACAGCCTACTGCCATTACTTAGACTGGTGCCACCACAAATACAGCAAATGCAAAATTGAGCATGATGAGGCTGCTCAAACTTTGAGTGCTACTACTACCTCCATCTTGTCTTGTCTGATCTGAGCACTTCATTATCTAATCTGGGTACTTCCTCATCTGACCTGACAATCTCTTCATCCACTGGGCCCTTAGCTGATCACACCCCAAGCTCTTGGCAAAGAAGGCCAAGACTCAATCTGCTGAGGACTCAGAGCCCAAGTCAAACTTCTTCAAGTCAAAGTCAAAATCAAAGCAGATAACAATGGATGGCGGAAAGGGGAAGGGGAAGTCAGGGCTCTAAGCGCTGGAGCTGTATCCATCATTGAAGGTCAGTTGCTCATTTGACTCAGAAGATATTCTCTGATCTTACACATTACCTAGCATTACAACTTGCTCTACCAGTCTAGTATTGCCATCTCCCTATGTGACTCAGTGTTTTTAATAGCACACTCACAATGTTCTGTGTACTTGTAAATTCTTTCGCATCAGACTATGCTACTAGTAGGATTACATAGGTAGTACTACTCATGAACAGTGTCACATGATATCATGGTTGACTTAGTCTTCAGTCATGAATTCCTGTGATGACACTCCTCAAATTTGTATAACTACTACACTACTCAATATCTTCTGGCATCCGACCTGTGACATCTACATCTGTTCAGAGGAAATAGGGCTCTTCTAAGCTCTCCAATCTATTCACATGAGGCTCAGACCCTTGTAAGTGCAAATCATGGAGAGAGATCAGCGAGTATTTCAGCTTATTCTTAGACCCCAGGGTTGTCCAGCACACCCAAAGCCACAAAAAGCACTCCTACAATTTCTGAGTCCATCTCTCACGAAAAAATCCTACCTAGTGCAAGGGGTTTCAAACTCCAACTTGAAGAACATTTAAATTGGAAACTCCTGGTGCTATGGGTGCGCTGTGAAGTTACTGATCCCCTGCATTATTGCATCACTTGATTGACACGCCAAGCATCATGCATTATAGGATCAGCACATGAAGTTCTCCATCACCCAAACTTTCAATAACAATGGAATGGAGTCAGGACTGCAAAGAGCACAAGGAACAGCCTGAGTGTGAGTTCATAGGTACTGGCACTTGCTATCTGACTAATATTTTTAGGACTCTACAGACTCCAGCAACATTGACCATACCAACAATGAGCTTAAAGCACAGCTCATCTTGAACACAACCTGAGCATAGTGAGATGTTTGCCTTGCAGAGAAGACACTGGCAGATTGTATCTCAAGCAGAACACTGCGCTTGGGAAACTTTATGAGTTTAAGGCTACAGAAGCTGAGAGGAAGCTGGAAGATGCTGATATTGACATTGGCTTTGTACACCATTCTGTCTGGAAAAGTGGGATTGCATTGTATGGGGACTCTAACCCTTGAAAACACCGTCGTGAATCTGCTAGTCAGGTTGACAGTAATGTGCTCAGGCCAGAAGGAGACTTGACTTGGGCACCAGGTACTTCAGATTTTTTCATTTCACCACTTCTACTCACACAATTTTTTTACTCTTATTGCAGGTGTGACTCTTTCCATGACATTCAAATCTGAGGCAGTGGCATCAGTTTTGGAGAGTGTACACTAGTACTAGTCATCAGTGTAATGATTGCAATGCTTACTGTTCTTGTGAACAAAATATTTCCAAACAGGCTGGAGAAAATATGTAATAAAAGTACAACCTTGCTCATCACCAGACCTGAAGTATTACAAACACCAGAGTAAAAAGATTTACAAACATATGAAGAAATAATGTTACTGACTGTTAGAGTAAACCTATATACACTTATATCAAATATGTCACACTTATATATATTAGATACCACTGAGCTGGTCTCATAAACTAAGTTTAGATACAAACCTTATATGCCCTATAGTACTTTACACACTCACCAATCCCTATGTATTTCTTCACACACATGTATCTTTTACATTGAAATTCAACATTTTGCAATATATCCAATCCAGAAGGCAAACTGTTGTGAATATCAGGGAGGGATAATATGGTGCTGGATAGGAGGTTGAGATGCAAATAAGTCATTTTTCAGGCCCTCTCTTACTACTTTTTTTTTTGGCAGGGACTTGGGTAATGTATGGTATTTCATCCATTTACAGACTATCAAGAAGCTCTTTCCTCCTCATTACCACCATCTATACTTCTTCCACTGATTCTGCTTCTGATTTTCTCACTGCTCCTGCTCTGTATCATTCAAATGCATTTATTTCTATTTTTTCAGGCTCATTAATTACCTAACTACACCTATATATTGTGTGTAATATATACACCCCTCAAATTTGACAAAGTGTAGCCAAGTTAGCTCTAATCCCTCTGTGCTGTGTGTTTTCATAGCTTTCTAACCCAGTTTGATAAAGCTTTAGTGCATTTTTTCAAAAGACTAGTATTGATTACAAGTACTACTAACAGTTATCTACTTATGTCCTCAAAGTCTTCAAACTCATAATATAAGCAGATTGTATCATACATCTTCAAAGTGTATTCTCAAAGTCTTTAAAGTCATCAATTGAGCTAGCTAGCTATAATATTGTGGAGTGAAAAGCCCTTTGCTTAAGCAAAGCTGTGGTAATACACCAAGTCACTACACTCAAACCCAAAACCCTCAATTTGGACTACCTTGAGGATAGTGGTATGTCAGACTTGATGTTTGTCATAGTACATAGTGAGCCTATTTAAATCTTTAATTATCTTAATTGTTTTTAACACTATATCAGACGTCAAAGAACTTTTGAAGAATTTTACATACCCTCATCAACACACAACCCTCCAACAATTCATGCAAAATATATAGGACTCTAATAAATACAATGTATTTTGGATGTCCCTTATGTATAATGTGGTCACTGTTGTTTCTAAGATGAGTAACTAACTAATGTTAATTGGTCTATCCCTAGCACTCTGGACCATAGTATCATCAATGCATAGAACCAAACCACCATCAACACTCCCATTTAATAAATAGTCCATTCAGACAACTTTATAATCTACTTATGGGCTTTGCTGCATGGACCAGCATACTGAACCACTCCCTATTATGACTCTAATAGTGGGGCCACCTTTGTCCAAGTTGGAACTGGCCAGAAGAAATGGAGTCTATTCAAACTAATCAATAAGCATACAATAGTGGGACTCAATGTGTGTTTTGGAAATCCACTTAGGTTGGGTAAAGCCAGCCAAACTCCCACCCAACTCGCACAGAACATACAGCAGGCCTCAGCATGATGGCAGACTTTGAAAAACATGCCTGCACTTTGACCACTACGACCTCATTGCTCTGCATGACTCAAAGCCCTATACACTCGCCCACAACAATCCCAAACCACCATGGAACTGCCCCCAGTACCCATCACCCATGGGAGGAGGCAGGAACTGAGGATCCCAAAGTCGTTCAACTGTTAGTACTGCTCCTGGTGGCCAAGACCATTGCAAAGCACATCTTCGCAAGCGATCCTAAATATGCAAACCATTATGCTGAAGATCCTGAAAGATTTGAGACTTCATGAACAGCCATATCTTTGGGTGAGTGTTCCCCTATTTATTTCTGTATGTACATTAACATGTTCTTTACAGCCTTAGGAAGAAATACCGCGATTTCTGTACACAATTACACTTGACGGGCGCTGGTGTCATGCCACTTGATGAAACAAGTGCAAAAAATCTGCACAGCGAGTGTTTTTTTTAATGTTAATCTCACTACTGACATTTTACAGTGCAAATCCTTAAGGAATTTGCATGGTATGACGACCTTGCAGCCATCTTAGGGGGAAACCCAGCAGTTTCTCTCAAGACAGTCTCATCAGCCCCAGGAACAGACCATGCAGCCAACTATTTCTTGCTTCTGCAGGGTGGCACTGCTGGCAATGTGCAATCCTCTTCAAGTCCTCAGTATGGAGGTTATCCTCCCAGTGTCCAGCCACCTCTTCCTCCCAGTGTCCAGCTGCCTTTTCCCCCTAATGCCCAGCCACCTCCTCCTGCAGCTGTGTACAACGAGCACTATGCCCATCCCCCTTCCAATACAACTTATGGTGGCTTTGTCCAATCTCACCCTGGCCCTAGTGCTCAGCCATCAACCTCCACCCCCCATAAAGCATATGCTCCACTCCCCTACTCTCATCCTAGCCAGGACCAGCTCCATCTCCCCCCCCCCCCCCCCCCCCAAATATGAGGACAGGGGATGGACTATAACGATGATGACGATGATGATGACAACATATACATATCTGGTCCCTCTGTCCCTATGGGTCATGTCACAAACCTCAACAGCCCCACTGTGATTCTGGAAAGAAACAGCAGCTTCTTACATCCTCCCCTTTACCACCTCCTACTTCCCCTTCTAAAACTGAATTCCGACTTCCTGAGAAGCCGCAGATATCACTGCACAATAGCTGTGTGGCCTTTGGTGCACCTGACCCTATGAGACATGTAAGTGGGGGATCACTCTCAGGTCTTGACTCTTTGCATTCACAGTCGACACCCAGGTCCAAGTCATCAGCCATGAATTCAACAACGCCTACGTCACACTCTGCGGGCTCCAATAACTCCAAGTGGAGGCCCTCAAAAAAGGCGCATTCTGACATGATGAGTCAAGTTAACACAATCACTGACGAGATTGGGAGCATCAAGTCAGAGAGGCTTGACAAGGTGTCTCACGAGGAGCTCAAGAATGATCATTATATGGCAAAGCGCAACCTCACCTGGCAAGAAAACAAACATCAATTTCTCCATGCTGAGTGCATGGACGAGTGCATGGATGCTGCCACTATACATCAACGTTCACAAGAGGCAAAGGATGCTGAGATCCATCTCCATAAGGCGGAGATGAAGATGCATGAGTCATCAGCGAGAACACATGCTGAGGAGGCAGCATTGCTATGCCTCAAGATTGAGGATCGTCAGCTCATGGGTGGGTCTTGAAGCTTGGAAGGTTCACGCGCTGTCTGTCACAATGTATATCACCATTCCGATTCTTTTTTTTGTCCGTCATAGCACTTTGTATTTCTGACTTTGTTGTTGACATATCTACTAGTACTGTTCTACCTATCATGCTGCTACTTTCACTCATGCACCATTTTGAGTCTCGTTGATACTACATGCCAAAATATATGTGCTGTGTTTACTATCCTTCTCTGTGCTGCACTGTTGATGTGGGACTATCAAATAGTAAGTCCATCAACTTTGCGTGGCAAGCCTAACCTGGTGTGCCCTCATACAACCTGTCACCAACCACCTCATCACCATCAGGGGCCTCGGGCTCCACATCTACCATGCCTCTGCCCTGCTGATGAGCCCATTCTACTGTGCCATTGTTCACATTCCATCCATGAGCTTCTTCTAACCTTATAATCATGTTATGGAGTATTAGGCAGCATTGAATCCAGTGAACAGCTGTATGGAGGTTGTTTTCTGAATGAATATTCCGTCAAAAATCCCTAAGAGATTGAAAGCATCCTTTGAGAACTGTAAATGTATGTTCAACACAAACATGAATCTACAAAAAAATTAATTCAGAAATCAACTTCAAATAAAATAGTACAAACTGAAGAAAGGTAGAAGTTAAATGTCCTCTGATCATTTGTGAGCCTGCTGTTGCGGGGTTTCTTGAAAGGGGGGATACACCAGGGCTCCAGGGGATATGCACTGTCTGCCCAGACACAGTGGTCATCTGGAAGAAGTGTGGCGTGTTCTCGGTAGATGTGAGTGGCTCTAAAAGCATAGGCATCATGGACACTTTCAGGGTGACCAAGAGCATAATTGACTATAAGAAGGTTATGGGGCATAATGACAGCCTACAATTTAATTTAGTTACAAACAGGGGATAGACAGAAAAACACACCTGACAGCCAAGGGAATATCTTGACTTTCTATCAAAAAAAACCTTACCGTGAAATCCAGGTTTCTGATACACATTAATTGTAGAGCCATCAACAGCTAGAATCCCATTCTGCCACTTAGGGTAAACAGTTTTGCTGCATAATCCTGAGCATGCTGGAAATCCTTAGAATTGGGAGGAGAGAAACCCATGAATGCATCGTGTTGGTTAAGTAGTGTGACCATAATATGGTTAGTGCAATTCACGACTGTTCTGACACTAATGCTGGCCCACTGAGCCACATACTCCACTGCTATGGAATTCCCATAGTGGCCTATGCAGTTGAGAAAAATGGCAAGCTGAATAGAAACAGGAAGTTGGGGGTTGTGTGAATTGTTGTGAGAGATAGGGTGATCAGAGATTAAATCTAGGATATCATTGAAGATTTCAGGCTCAATGCATAGTTTCTGCCAAAATAGATGGGGGCGATGATCCCCAAAATGCACAAGAAGATGCAGTTGTGGGGCTCATGGCATAGGCTCATCAGGGCAGTGAAGTACACATGCCTTTTCCACCTCATCCCGGAGAGCTGCAATCTGGTCTGAAAGGCAGTTATAATGAGCGAGGATATGGTTGCCTTTATCACTGAAGTCAGAGCTGGAGAAGTCAGAAAGGAATGGTGAAAGAGATGATGGAGGTGTCATTCCGATGTCATCAAGTTCTAAATCAAAAGAAGGGCTCGATATAGAGTCTGTACCGTCTTGCACTATGTGCTCATAAGTCGCTCTGGCTAGGGCAAGCACAGCTCTGTCAAGGTCATGGAGAACCTGTTTCCTGTGGCTTTGACGAGGCATGGTATGGTGAGGTTCAAGGGGATTCATTTCCCCTATTGTGCTGGCTGACTAGGATATTGATTTTAGTGGAGCTTAAAAACTGGGAAGTTCCGGTCAAGTCTGCCATCAAGGCCTAGGGCACCTCATGACTGCCATCCATGATGTCAACGATGACCAGTGAAGCACCTGCTTCACAGCGGCTCTCCATCATCCCTCAATGATCTACTAGACAAGTTCACCCACTCTCAGCCTCAGCCCATTTCATCTTCTCCAGCATGCAGATTGGAGACAGCTATACCTCCACTGCCCTCCTCTACTCCACATCTATGCCTTACAACTACATATCTCGGATTGTGTACTCTATTTAATTCACTCATTTTGCGCATAAATCCTCTGAAAATGCTTAAGTGTCATTTCTAACTTTGCTATGATGCCGATGGACACCAAGGATTATGGCAACTTTTCAGCCGCTGTTTTGCAAGCTTTACCTGAGTTTTGAGAGCCTTAGTGAGTTTCCCAAAACCAACTTTGAGTGACCCTAATAGCTCAGACCAACCTTGCTAATATAACATTGAACCTTGTGGATCTCTACTGCAACCATGATGAAATCATGGTAAACTAGGAGGCAGAAATCATAACACTCCTATCTGACAATATGCTGTGAGTATTAACTCACATCATTACTCACTCTATACTTACAAGTACCAGAATTCAACCCACTGGACAGTTTCACACTGTTTACACACCTGTTGCCTCATTCACAATAGGCAGGCATTTCTATAATTATGAAAAATACACCTCACTGGATTATCTCGCTGGATTGACCATAAACTTGGTAGGACCAATCAAATACATAAACACTCTATCACAACATTCCATCACATGGTCATCAACCTTTGATGCATATCATGTCACATCAGTGAGTTTATATATTAGTCATTTAATATGGTTCATATTTAGCACAACTTTTAGAGTTGTACAGCTGCCCCCTTATCACACTATGCCTGGGCACTCAAAAGCCAAAAACCAAAGTGGGCATCACTAAATGAGCGCAAGATATCACTAACACCATCATAAAACATTTCTGTACAGATATCAAGACAGCCACCAAGATGTTCTATAAAAAGGAAATAGATAACTCTAATAGCTAGATGCATCTAGGGGAACTAATCAGTAGGGACTGACTACTAACTTGCTTTGGGGCATTCATGATATTTTAATTGTATCATTACATACCAAATCAATGCTTTACTATATATATACCCTAGATACTCTTACTTACACATTGAATTATCATCATAACATCAGATTCAATAGTGTTTTGATTGCAGACTCACCTCACCAATTGTAGTAATAACATGTTTGTATTGATATAAATATGTTTGTGCTAGTTTACTCAGTGTGGAAGTATGTGTATTACTAAGTGTATGCAAAGCAACTACACCCATTAGTTCCGCTCTCTTAAGACCTTTTCCTTGTAATTCAAGAAAGATGTTTGTCTCCTAGTTGAACACTACTATAACATCATAGCATGTCTTATAGTTGCGTCTCTTTGCCTAAGGCTAATGTATTCTGACCTGCCTCAACAAGTTTGTCTGTATCTGTCCATGTTGGTATGCAATCAAGAGAATGATCCTTCAGTTCTAACTCTGTACTTTGTCATGTGTTCATTCTTCTCATTGCTCTGTCCCTTTGAGTCTTTATTTTTATGCTCATGAGAGCCAGTACATGCATATCATTGATTTACTACATCTTATCAAGGTAGATTTCACTATTGATATCAAATTCTGCAAGAAAAACATTCCTACAGTTTTGAGGATGTTTCTGTACTTGAGAAAGACAAGAGATTCATGGACGTGAGAGTCATAGATGATAGGGGTTGATGTGGTAGAGTATGTGGTTGAGCACTTTAGTGAGAATGCCAAGATTTGGTGGATTTTTCTTGATGATGGATATCTGGGTCCTCTAAATCTCATGTATCTGTTGCCTTATTAGCTTGAACCGGATCTTGGACAAGATTTACAGAACTGGTTCTGATTTCAGGTATTCTCTAGCCTACATAACAGAAATCACCCAAGTCATTCTACAGTCAGTGATGATTGAAATGTATGTCACTGACCTTTTCTTTTGCATTTTCCAGAATGATTCTAGTCACATGTCCACTCATCCTTAATGCCATATATTTTCTCCTTGCAACCTTTGATGACCTTTATGATTTTGGCACATTCATGTATAATTGGAACAGCTTATAGGCATTGTTGTTGGATGTGAAACTCACTTGGTTACTGTTTATTCAAATGGACTTGTAGTATAGATTATAGGTGCTTCTGAATATAATATGTATCTGTTGGCATCTCTCTTGCTGCATTTTGGCCTGCAGCACTCCATATTTAGAGAGGGTGTTGTGGTGTCACTTCCTATATATGTAGCTAGGGGTAAGGGTGCAATTGGACGTGGAAATCTTTTGTAACTTCCAAGATTTTAGTTTCTCACTCACCTACAATTTGCTGTGGCTGGCTCTGAGTATTGAGAATCAATAGTATTTTGGCCTACAGGTGTCTCAACTGGCTCAAGTTGAGGGTAGGTTCCAATGGTACAAATGATGATGGAATTACAACTCTAGGATATAGCTAGCTGTTTATTAGCTTTGAACAGAACTATGAGATGCACCTTTTAATCAGCAGGTAGTGCTATGTCTAGGACATCCTCCTTCTCATCCTTATTATTGTAACTAAGCTCAATGTTGAGGTCAGGCTGATTGAATGGAGTTTTATCTACACCTTCATAACTACTGTTATAAAAAGGTTATGTACATTTTTAAACTTGTGAAGAATGTTGATACATTGAGTATGTAGCACTCAGGATGATCAATGTGTATAGAAGTTTTAGGCATTGGGCCTGATGCCAACTATTTTGAATCATACCAATAATATCTTTATCTGGCATATTACACTCTTGCCAATTAGCCTGTGGATTGTCTGCATCAGATAGTTGCTGCAGCTGAGCTTCCTTAATGTGAAGCATGTGGCTGCACTAAAAATTCAGATCTAGTAAATGATCTTTATATTCAATCCTACGTTTAAACATTGCTCCAGCATACTACAAATAATTAGACCATAGTTCAAAATATTCTGTAGCCAGTCTTTTGTCATGATGGACATATTGGTATTATCCTCCTTGCTCTAGCCATGAAGAAATGTGATTCTCTTTCAATATTCTAGTCCATTCCAGTTGCACCAATTGTATGGATCTATGTCATTGACTTAAAGCATTTTGACAGATATATGACAACCCAGTATATAGAAAATGGCAATAAAGAAATATTGAGAGTTATAGGTAATAAAACCAATAGAAACAATAGGGCATGTCTCTTCATGAGACAAGAAATAATTCCTTCCAAAGAGCATCAGTTCTTCCTCTATGATGTCTTTTGCTATAGATGTATGCAGGTTTACATATTTTATACAAGATCTGTCCAACATCTCATACCACACATGGGTTAAATAAAAGTCTGCTACAGTAGCCTCAAGCCACTCGTTTGACCCAAGTATTGTCTATGTGTCTAATACAGATATTAAGAAAATTAGTTAAATAATTGCACAAGCTGTGACAATGAAGTGTTAGTATTTTCTGCAAGAATATTTATCATGATACATGATGCACTCACAAGCAATTTCCTCCAGTGGCAGTTCACCTCCAGTATGTGGTAATACCTCAGATGAAGGTAAATGTACTATGGGTGGTGGTGGGAAAGATAGCCTATATTTATTGTCATGGATTTGTGTCTCAAAAGGTATTGGACTCCTTGATAAAACACATCAACATCTATTGACAGAAAATGGATAATGAAAGATGGTTACAGGATGTCCATGAGTTGTTGTTGTAATGCTAAATATCGAGAAACATGGACTGCATGTGGTGTCACAACATTGCTCATTGGGTACTCTAGCACAAACATTTTGCTATTTGGGATGTCCATAAGGTTGTTTAATAATTGATAAATGTTGACTAAGTTTTCCCTCCCCACCACATGATTTGTTGACATTGATATTATCACTCTCTTGTTGATTCTGGACTAACAACCTGTTGATGGATACCACCACTGTTTTGAGTGGTTGACCTATGACAACTATCATTGTATTGACCATAGAGGCCCAATATAAAGACTTACATTATTTGATTGCTTTCTTGGCTGGTCTTCTGTGTGGATATCTTGTCATTTATTGAATTGAATAATTTTTTGGGTGAGATTTGCCTCTGTCTCCAATTTCTGTTGACTTAATTCTGATACTTGGACATCTTGGCAAGATGGTAGAGATTTACCTGAAGGCTGGCAGGCAGGTATAGGAACATGCAGTATAGTCTTGACATTCAACTGATTCTCATTAACTTCAGTATCATCTTACAGAATGTGTGGCCTGAAATACAGTAGTACTATTGGAATGTTGATCTGGAAGATGTGGGCATAAAGTATGTTGTTTATTTTTCAATGACTGCAATTATTTGAATAACCTGATAAGCTCAGCCTTGCAGTGTATATTGGTAACTATAAGCTTATTTCTTAGTGACCATGTATCTGTAGTTGATATCTGCTATGTTGAGAGTAGGTGTCCAAGGATCATTATATGTATGAGTGACTCAATTTACATTTATATATGCTTATTAGATCTCATAACAATAGTACTATATAATGAGAATGATCTTGCACAGTCTCAAATTCTAGAGGGGATACTCTACCATCACTGGTCAATCAATATTAACCTCTCCAAGAGTGGTGGCATGGATAAGGTAAATATTCATGTATATAAATAGTCCTCTGTTGTTCTCTATGCTCTCTGCTTATAGACTACATTTATCTGTCATGCAGTATCTGAACAATATACATATTGCATTTCTGGATGATGTTTATGCATCTTCCAATCCACTACATGGTGACTTTAGATTTGCCACATTCAACAATTTTTTTTTTTGAATCCTTGTTTATTGTCCGTTGGGGCAGGGCCCTATGATAGACAGTATATGCATTGTATTTACTCTACTGTATGTTTAATAATTTGATTTTCATTTATATGCAAGCTGAAATCCTGGTCCAGGCTAGTGCGAGGATGATGATGCCGTCTTAAAGCATTAAGGGAAGGATGGCTAAGCACTTAGCACATCGTTAAGGGATTCTGGTTCTATTTCTTCTTTGGTGGGTTGACATCTCTGAAGGTGTTTGACAGCTATTTGGTGCACACGATGAACTTGAGAACTTCCTTGATGTTTTTCTCCCCGTTGAGTAGATCTTTTAGACTGTGCGCACGTGTTCTGATCTTGGCTTTTATGATTGTGTGGTGTCTTGCATAGGTTGGGCATGATAGCAGAAAATGGTGTACTGATTCCTCTTGTTTTTTGCAGGAAGGGCATAGTGGTGATGGGGATTTCGAGATTCTGTGAAGGTGCTTGTTCAGCAGGATGTGGCCTGTGCAGAGTTGTATGAGCAGGGCCGCGTGCTTTCTGGAGTACTCATCTGCCAGTTCGACTATTTCATGTAGTTAGACCACCACTGTGATGGCTTTCATGATCAGTTGTGTAGTTTCTTGGCTAAAGTTTATGTAATCATATCTGAAGATGTGACTTCACCTTTGTGTCTCAAGGATCTGGGCCTAGAAGAATTTATGTATTGTCCATGTTGAATCTGCCACTATAAAACTCTATTATCTATAAGTTATCTATGAGAGAATCATAGACATCTCAGAAGATTTTAATATATTGAATTGTAGTCGCTGCTGCTGTGAGCACTACTATGTCAGAGGCAGTTAGGATAATTTGGTCTAGCATTGGTCTGAGTATCTATATGCCTGTGGCAACTCTTGCTATTGGTGGTCATTTCTACAACCACCAGTATGTGCATTTAGTTTCAATCAGTCCTCTTTAAGTATAGAGTTCATGAAAGAATGAAGATTTTAAACCATCTGCTCTGGATACTCAAAGTCAATCTATGAACAGTGGTATTTTAATCAGCCATTGTTGAGTTTTGTATATAATATGACCATATATATTATGTAAGCACATTCATAGGCATACTCATTTCTAGGAACACCATATCATTGATGATATTAATTGTAATCTGAGATTCAGCTTTGCAAGATTACAGATAAGTGCTGCTAGGAGAAAATTACGTGGGAAGATTAATTTGTCTTGCATCTGGCTTTTGCATGTACAAATGTCTGTGTCAAACTTTAATAACAACAATGAATGAAATTAAGTACCCTCTCCTGTAGATTCTTAGGGACAATCATGAAGCATGCAGAGAGGAACAGAATCTGGTAATACAATTAAAGATATTATCAAATAATATATCATTTAACAGCTAGATAAAACCATCCATAGAACCAGTTGCGATATGTTAACAATAGTACTTCATGATTGCACAAAATTCCTATCTCACCAGCATGATCATGCCTGCCACCCACTGATGTTTCATACTATTACATTGAAATTGAATGCCTACTCTGAACATTTGTTATGCTTATAGTTGGAGGAGGAATTTTTGTCTTATAGACATTTAATGTATAATGCTTTTGTTGAATCTCAATTGATGTTGACAATGATATAGTTACAATGCTTCAATATAGAATTGTTTACTGGAGTGGCTATGTTTATACATACATCCATGATTTCCATATCTTTGTAAAAGGCAAATCTAACATCAATCTGCTTGTTCTCATTGATATGCATAGTGATTGTGTCAATGGTCAGCTGCTCTATAACATTGATAAATATGAAGAATGCTGGAGTTAAGATGCCTTGAAGGTGGATACTGGCTAATATTTTCAATTTATTTTATTAATCTGAATCTCAGATATTCCACTATTATATGGACTCAAAGTTATTTAAATACTCTCTGGATACGACAGACCTCTAAAGAATAATCCTGCTGACATGTTGTCTGGCATTCAATGTACTGTCTCATTTTAAATCTATCAAATTGCTGGTCTCTAGATATAATACTCTCCACCTTTAGATATTTTTTAAAAAATTAGAAACCACTTGACTTTTATCATCGGCCTCATAGGTTATTTAATCTAACCTTCTATAGTTATGGCCTTCATGCTGCAAGTGGTTACCCAAGTCTACATTCATCAAATGGCTATGAAGATAACCCTAGAATATGAGATTGTCAATTGGACTTTGCTGTGTTATACATCTGTAGTGTTGGTTTGTTGAGGTCAGAAAGGGCAACTGATTAGTTAGAAATACATTGCTTCCACCCCTTCTGGCTGTGTGTGAGGCCTCCCTCCTCAGTGTGGTAATGATAGCTGCAAACCTCAATCTGGGAATATCAAAGTCAAGCAATCCCCCAAAAAAGGCACCAACTTCATGAAGTTTTACTGCAATCACTGTCACTATGACTCAGGTGGTTATAAAGAAAAGCCTGAGTGGTTACATCTGTTTACCTCTCACAATTCTTTGATTTGACATCCACCTATACCCAAGTATTTAATCAAAGAAGATTAAGAATAAAAGTTTAGATTAATCATTGCTTAGACATTCTATGTTTTGAATAATCCTATGTACATATGAATGTTCCCCTTTAGGTTATGTTTGTATATACTTTTGTATCATTTTTTGTCTAATGCAATCTAAGTTATTCTTGTTGTGGATCTATAATTCTTAGTGCATTATAAAATCTGACTATCTGATGTGAAGCCTATAATACTAATTATATATGTGTGTATGTGTAGGAGTAATCATGCCAGACCTTGTGTGCTCACACTGAACTGTGCATTTTGAGCACTACATCAAATACTAGTACACATCATATAACTCTTTGTAAGTTACATAGTTGAAATATAGTATATACTACAACTTACTGATGTTGGCCCCATGGCACTAAATTATCGTTCATTTGCTATATTCATCTTACTTCTATACTCACTTACAGTTGAATGCTCTTAACTTATTATATTTTAGTTACTAGGGAACTTGAAAATTATGTAGTGCTACCACTGTTATTATGAAATTGCTGACATGTATACATCACTAAATAGTCTGGGGTGTAAGAGAAATGAGAGCAAGTGACTTGAAGGAGTAGGTGATAAACAACTTAGGGCCAGGGAGTGGCATCAATACATTTGGAGGGGGCTAGCTGGATAGTTCTCTAATACATTACATACCTATTCAGATTAGAAGCAGACCTGTTTTCTCTTACATGCAGACATAAAGTCAATATATGGATATCCTTAACCTGAATCAATACCAAATTAGATTAGACACTAAGGCAACAACTCTATTCCTAAAAATTCTTATAATTCAGAGGTGGTTTTGCTTCTCAAATGAGCACTATTTTCAATTTGAAAGGATAGAAATATTGTTATTTTTCCTTGTCTGTTTACATTCTGTTTATAGTCTCTAAACATATACTATTCCAATCAGTTCTAAATCTAGTTTCCACAGTAATTTCGGGATTGTATCTTTGGTCATAGTTTCAACACCTGTCATATATTATGGTAGGTTTGGGTGGTAAACTTCTATCAATACTATCCAACATACATGGATTGCAGGAGCCAGGGTCCTGCAAGAGTTCTAGATGCTTGAGCTAGACTCTCAGCCAGACTTTCATACTCAACAAAAAGTCCAAACCAAATCTATTAAGTTAATAATAGAATAAGATGCACCTAGATCAAATGTGATCACTGAATACTTTCTGAAATTGATTTATGCACAATTCAAGTGTTTCATGTAAATAAGATAGTGTATTATCTAGATTTGCCACACTTACTATACTTCATCCAATCATATATTGAAAAGTCATGTCAGCATTAGATTGGTCTTAAAATAATGGTTGTAGTCAGCTGACCCTTACTTAGTGTAATGTCATTAAATTTCTACCCTGAGGGGCATGCAACATGTGCCTTTTGCATACTGTAATTATTAGAGCAGCAAGGCTTTGATAGATATCTGGTATATCAGTTGCAGTCTTCAGTGCTGGGAAATTGTCTTTTTATCTACTTAAGGGAGACACAGCATACAGTGGAGGCTTTGATGGAAGGAATTGTGTGGGAGTTTTGTAAGTATTCTACTAAAGATAAAAGGCTTGGGATGAGAAGCTAAGATCTTATACTTGTGGAACTATATGGAATGACTGGAGAGTTAGATTTAGGTGATCTCAGGTTCCACTGGAAATCATTATCCAGTTGGGATTCTTTTGATCAATAGTGCAGGATCAGTTTAACCATTCTAAATAATATTTGTCAGACTTAGCAGATAATAGATGTTGTAGAAATGAATCAATTATTGTGTAGGCCTGTATTATATTACAAACATTATTGCAGTATCCACCTAAGGTTGGAACTCCAATCTGGCCTCAACCTAAGGCTAGAGCTTCAAGCTAGTCTCGACCTGCAGTTAAAACTTTAGCCTAACTTTAACCTACAATTGGTACTTTGGCCCATGTTCCGATATAAAATAGTCTTCTTTTGTTTAAGATCATGGTTGTTGAACTTATTCTATAATAACTAAGTGTGCTTGATTAAGGACTTCTCATAAGCAATTCAATTTGGATACATCTATATCCTGCCTACAATGATCCTTCACCAATCATAAGCCATTGTTGGGCTTTCTATGCCAGCTACTTTATCCATCATTCACTTGTTTGTGTGATAATATAGGACAGTGACAAGATAATAAAATCACTACACTCAAACATATTTTAGGTATGCACTTCATGATGCTTGTGAGTCTTGTTCTTTAGATAGTTTTTGTGCATGATCATGATAGTCAACAGTTATGTTACTATGGATTTTCCACAAGTATGATACAAAGTAGCTAGCATCATAGATGGTAGGATGGAACTCAGAGTGATACAACAGATCATAAAATATTGGAAAGTCTAAGAGAATGTAGAACTTTAGGAGGTGAATCATATATTAACATTAAATATATTAGTAATAACAGATGCTATTTTATATAAGAACTCTGCCATATGCTGAAAAAGTGGAATAAATACCTGTTATGAATTATGCTGGAGGGTCAGATAGGTAGGGCTTGGCCTCAGCTTGTGCACTATGCCCCTTATTTGAATACGTGCCTCTCATTTCAAAATGAAGTCTGAAGGACAACCAACAAAGTTCAATAAAACTCTGAAGGTAAGATGGAGTGCCTAATGGACTTCTGGAACAAGTGCAGAAAACACTACTAAAAACATATCTAAAAATAGAGGAAGAGTTACAGACTACTTCAGGATGAATCTCAAGTAGAAACTAATAGAGAAATAGTTGCAAGGACGAAGTCCAAAGTAGAAAGGAACAGGACAGGATGTCCAGGATTTTCAAGATTGGACCAGAGGAAGTATGATCTAAGGGTCTGGAATATGGTATGATAAAGATTAATCCTAAGTTCAGAAACAACAAGGATAAAGTAAGGATTAGGATGGAGGCATTGAGCTGAAGTCCAGATGAAGGATAAGAGAAGGACAGAGAATATGCAGAGGATGAAGGATGGCTATCTGGACAAAGTCTGGAATAGCTAAGGATGGGTAGAGGATACAAGATAGCTATTTCATCAAAGTCTGTGATAGCCAGGAATAAATGAAGAACAAAGAATAACTATATGGACAAAGTCTGTAATAGTCAAGAATAAAGGAAGACTACCATAAGGTAAAGTCAGAGTGTAAGGGAATCAATCCCTAAGGCTTCAGAGATGGAAATAACATTCATATTCAAATTAAAGAACTACCAAGAGTTACAGGGATTTATATACTATAGGTAGCACTGGAATCATAAGTTAGCAAACATCCGAGGCTATGTATGAAGCATATAAAATAAAATGCTAAAGTATCACAGATCATAATAGAATGGACTCAGAGATGAACCGGAAAAGTAGTAATGACTAAATGGAAATAACTCTTGGTAGTTCCTCAGTTTAAATATCAATGTTATTTTCATCTCTGAAGCCTTAGGGATTGATTCCCTTACACTCTAACTCTACCCTATAGTAGTCTTTCTTTATTCTTGGCTATTATGGACTTTGTCCGGATAGCTATTCTTTGTCCTTCATTTATCCTTATCTATCCTGAACTTTGTCTAAATAGATATCCTTTGTCCTCTGCTTATTCCTGGTTATCTTGGACTTCATCCAGATAGTTATCCTGTATCCTTTGCCCATCCTTAGTCTAAGAGTAGCAACTCTCGGCTTCACAAAGCACAATTAAGTTAAAGCGATTGGGAAAGCATTTTTCATTCTTGCCTAACCTAGTAAGGTTTATTAGTGGACACACGATGCATGAGAAGTCTCAGATTAAGATGCATAAAACTCTGTAGATACCTAAGAATTCATGTACTTGCGTCTGATTCTTAGGTTTAGGCCAATTGCACAACCCTCAAAGATATACTTGTGATCAATGATAACTATGTTAGGCATAGCCAAGACGAACTTGGCCACACTTATAGTAACACCAATATTACAAAGGTACTGTGAGATATGTTTGATGACTATTCAATGCTCCCAGATAAAATGATGAATCTCTGGGTTCTCAGGGATGGTCTCACATATGTCTTCTTTGGATTCATGATATGTCTTGACTGATTTCACCACTATATCATCTATGAATGAGTATGTACATATGATCAGAGATTTTGTTCTGGAGTATAAAGGCCACATTATATTGGAACACTTATACAGTATTAGTGTGGCCTTGTGACAATGTAGTTAGGCAACTAAAGATGTCCTAATGGTCATCAAGTCGTGCAAGTCAATGTGAAGAACACACTGATCATATTCTGAGTATAGGTCTATCATATCATATATCACACATCCTACAAAGGATTCTGCTAAGTGTTCAATAAAAGGCGGAACTGAGGTATTATGTATGATGACCACATTGAGTACAAATTATGGACTAAGTGCAACAACTCTCCATCCTTCTTTATCATGCAAAACCATTGTGACCAGTATGCAGCTGTTGAAGGCTTATTAGTGGGATCTAAATCAAGTTTTTCCATATATGCATAAAGCAGATACCTAGAATGAAGTCTGGAGGTAAGTGAGCAATGGAATTATTTCTACTAATAGGTTTTGTGGTAGCTCATATACTACATGATACTCTTCTAGAGTAGAGGTAGGTACACTTTACACCTTCTTCACAATTGGCTTGTAGACCAGTATATGGTGAATAGAATTAAAGAGATAACAAGAATTAAAAGTGTCAATGGTTGCTTTATTTAATGCTGTGTGTGTAGAAGTTAAATACATGTAATGCATTGAATGATGCAGAGACATTAGTGAAGATGGATATGATGATGAATATGGAATTAATATGATAGTTTGTCTATTTGTCCATAAGAGTGGAAACTAAAATGTTATTGCTCCTTTAGAGTGATAACTGGTCTCCTTGTCTGTACATTATATAGGTGATGGACAGAGATTGATACAAGAATGAAAAACAATGTGAGACTGATACTACATTAGATGTAAGATCATGGAAGACATATTCATGTCCTCTAGACAAGATGCAGATCATCAATACTTAACCCTTTTCTTTGACTTTGTCTAATAAATGCTCAATGTATGTCGTCTCTTTTGTATAACATATGCATGGCTTTTACTATGTTAGTGTTGTAGCTCCTTGCATGTGTTAGGGTCTATTAATAAAATATCCTGCTCTTTCATCAAAGAGATCAAATGTGCAACATGTGGTTAGCTTGAAGAATGGGTGACCTAAGAGGATTTTAAAGTTGGTACATTCTGCGACCTGCACTTGAAAGTACATTGATCTTCCTCTAGGGTCCAGTGGAATGTTCTCTACTATGTCTAGTGTTGTATCTTTCAATGTGTTGACAGATTCCATATTGAGGTGGTAGTCCAATCTCATACTAATGCTGAATGACTTCCATACCACCTTCAGCATCACAACAACCTCTGCACCTTGATTCAAGACACATATTAAAACATGCCTACCTATGGAAAAAAGGTTATTTGTTCACAAGGATTAACCCTATAGCAATATGTTTGGTGGTGAGGTCGTGGAAGTTTTTTTATACTTCATAAGATACAGTGAGTAGTTCTCTGATCTGACAGGTATGCTGATATTTGAATCGAGGAGGCACTCTATGATGTGCTTGTCAGCTTCTTTGTCTTTTAATGCAAAGGAGAATCAACATTGATTAGAGGATGAAGCTGGGGACAGAACAGCAGTGTTTGCATCTGGAGGTGCAGATGATGAGAATGACACTATTGTGATTGTCTACATGTAAGCATAAAGTATCATTTAAATTACACTGGGCAATCATGTTGCTACTTTCTTTGCAGTTTGGTCACTTGTTCTAGGAGAGCAGAAGATTCATTGTGCCATCAGACATAGGCTCGCAGCAAGCAGGTGGCATACTAGTAGGTTTGATACTATACCTCGTTTGGTAGCATTTGCATATCTTATCAGCGGCATGTGACATGCTTCTTGATGTAGTGGTTCAGAGGTGCCATACATTATGTTATCTTGTGTTGTGAGGGTATATTGAATTGACAATATTCATTGCAAAATAAAAAATGCTGAGTTGATGATATTGTGTATGAATGAATAGTATGTATTCCACTTATACCTACTAGTACTGTGCATTGATAGGTACCATCTGCTGTCAAGATGCACAGTAAACCCTAACCCTAAAGGTGTGACACTATTTGGGGTTTGGTCGGTTGTACTAGTAGTGACTCAACATAATCAACAATGAATGTCTACAGATCCTCCTCATGCTTGAGTGACTTCAGTTCAGACTATTGTATGCACTGAGGCAGCATCCACAGCGCTGAAAAACTTGTGTAAACAACAGAAGAAACTCAACCTAATTCTTACCACTCTGTCAACTCACTGCCTTCTCACTAGCATACACAATATCAAGTTCATACAGATGGGTCCATTAGCTACATACTGAAACATCTGAAACCTCCCAAGAATGCTCAAGTAATCATCAATAATTTAAATCATAATGCACTGACTCTGCATGATGTGTCAATTCCTGAGCCATTTGATGATGAAGGTTCAACAATTCAGCTGAGGGTGCAGCTGAACATGTTGGGTCTTGCTGCCTAGCTGCTATGTCTAGTAGACAGTGTTTGACCCTAAAGGGTTTCTATACCAGGCTCAAAGCTCAAAGAGAGAAAAATATACTGATCACAACTAGGGACTCATACTGGTAACTGGTGAAGGAATAACTTGATTATGTAAGCACCAAAAATGCGAACATAGGAAAGGTAATAAACAGCCTCTACAAGCCCAGCCAGGAATGAGTCTCTACAACAATCTCCCACCTGAAGTCTCATTCGAGTTTTTAGGCCTGTAAAAAAGAAATTGAGCAGCAGGTGTATGTACACTACAATATTCTGAGTTTTTTTGACTTATTTCTTACCATGATTATTTAGGATTATTCCTTGATGAAATGATCCACCTTGAGGGAAGATGTAGTCAAGCTGGCACTCAGTCTTGCATAGAATGTAATTGTCCCAGCCTGGAGTACCAGTGTGAGGACTGCTTGGGGTCTGACCTCTTTTGCTCAACTTGTGTCTTGTTGACTCATGTGCACCACCCACTTCACCATCTTCAGGTGCATTTTTGTATTTTATTGGGAGAGTAGGACATAAAGCTAATAAATAGTATCATTGCAGAGGTGGAATGGTGGATATTTCGAGGCAGTTTTACTGAAAACCCTGGGCCTTCGCATCCAGCTTGGCCATGCCACTGGCCAGGTATGTCTTAATCCTTGTCGTGTTTTTAACAATGATTTTGTTGTTATCAACACCCATGGTATACACGAAGTGTCCCTTGACTTTTGTGATTGTGCAATAGCCGAGAGCCACATGCAGCAGTTGCTTTAAATTACGTGGTTTCCCTCAACAACATCAGATCCACAGGCCACTGCAATGTTCCATGTCCTCAAGCAGTATCACTTACTCTCCTTCAAGTCAAAAGTCTCTGCTTTTGAGTTTTATCACACACTCAGGTGGATGTCCAATAACACTGGCTTACTTCCTGTTAAGGTAAATTCATATTTTTTCAAGTGCATTTGAAGTTACTCAAGCGCTCAGGACGAGGTCATGACCCTAGTGGTATAGATGAGACAGCTAAGGGTGATTGTGCCGTATTATGCCCTGCATGCCCACATACCAGAAAAAATCTTCTGGCTAATTGGAAAAATGGCCCTCAACAGTGAGTATGAAGTGAGCTTCAGTACAGAGTGGAATCATTGTTAATGTAAGTACTATTAGGTGGTTATATGGACTATTCCTCGCCATCAATGTAAATTTTCACTTAAAATGAGAAGGTTGTCTTGAATGAAAACATTGACCCAAGCCTGAGTCATGGCTGAGGTTATTTCATGGAGGAAGAAGGTTATAAAGGCTTCTTGTGTAGCAGTGCAGACATCATTCAAGAGGTTAGTTAGTTTTATTGATTCTTTTGTATATTCACAGCCTTTTTTGACAGAAATCAACGTGTTCAAGTCACAATGCTGTAAACATGGCTGATATGAAAATCAACTGCAGACTCGCTGCTACTGGCTTAGGCACCATTAATTGCACTCACCACAATATGAAATGCCCCAATGCAGTGGGGGATCTTTAAAAGGGCAAAAGGTAAGTTGTTTGCATTCTGCAGATGTCAATCTAATGTGGCCATGTAGATATATTAACATGGACTACTTATTCTTCTTGACACTTCATCACTCTATCCTCAATACTCTCAACACTCTCAATGTCTCCTACGATATTGTGTGCCAGTGGCACAAACATCTATGGCACCGTATGAGCGCCTTTCCATTGCCAATGCAGCTCTCGTGTGCTGTCAAGACTGTCTCATTTTTCATGCCCAAGTTTCACCTATCAGCTCACATCTGTCATATCCTGTACTCCGGACCCCATTTCCCATCCCTATTGTTACCATCCTTTCCTTTGCGCATGCTATACTTCAGTAGGATCAGCCCTGCTACCTCCGTCCATCATCCAACTTGATGTCTAGCCTTCCGAATGCTACAGCCAGCCTGTACCCCTGACCCCTGAATCTTCGGATCTTCGGATCTCTAGACTTCCGGAACCTGTCCGGATATATCCGGACTACTTTCCCACGCTCCGGATCCGGACTTCCGGACCTATATCAGTTCCGGTCTGATGTCCAGTTCCATTTCTAATACTATACAATAAGCTTTCCTGTGCATATAACGTTATCACAGCCTTTTCCATTATTCGGTATTCCTTACTTCCGGCTTCTCGGTAATCCTTAATATCCGACTACATTCCATGATCCGTTTACCTGTGTTTCATTTCTAGTTATGTTTTCTGTTCCGTTTTACTTGTGATTCTAACTTCCGGCTTTCATTGTTTAGCAATAGTCTTTGCTTATACTTCATACATAGCCTCGAGCCTTAGTATATAAACCTCCGTACATACTTGTAGTACCTCAGTTCGAATATTAAAGTTATTTCCATCTTTCTTGTCTTAGGGATTGAGTCCCTTATGCTCCGACTCTACCTTTCGGTAGTCTTTCCTTATGCTCCAATACTTTCGGACCTCATCCAATAGTCAATCCTTGTCCATCCTTATCCTAAGTTATTCTGGACCATGTCCGATAGCTAATCCTAGTCTTTCCTTATCCTTAGCTATCTGGGACCTTGTCCGATAGTTAATCCTTGTCTTTACTTAACCTCCGCTACTTTTGGACCTTGTCCGAGAGTTATTCCTTGTCATTCCTTATCCTTGACTATTCTGGACTTCGTTCCAATAGTTCTACTTTGTCCTTCGCTTATCCGTAACTATTCCGGACTTCATCCGGATAGCTATTCGTTATCCTCTGCTTATCCATGACTATCCTGGACTGCGTCCAGATAGGCATCCCTCATCCTGTGTTCCTCAGGACATCCTTCGTCACTCTTCCTCTGGTCCGATCTCGGACATCCCATCCTGTTCCTTTCTGCTTTGGACATAGTCCGCTGCAGCCTTTCCTCTGTTGGTTTCTACTTGGGATTCATCCTAAAGTAGTCCTTAACTCTTTCCACACCTCCAGACTTGTTCTAAGTAGCCTTCCTATTTCCGGACGTACGTCCGGATTTAGTTCCCACGCTTCGGATATAGTCTCGGACGAGTTCCTGCAGTTCCGGATATCTTGTCCAGACTTTCCCACGCTTTCCAGAAGTCCTCTGGGCTCTTCCATCAGAGTTACCTTACCTTTGGAAGTTCAACTGAACTTCATTGGATGTCCTCTGAACTTCATTCCGAAATGTGGGGCACATACTCGGGTAAGGGGCACAGCGTACGAGCTGAGGCCAAGCCCTTCCTTCCTGATCCGACCCTCCGGCATGGTTCTTAACAACATCAAGCAGTGCCAAACTTCATTCTTATTCAATTTCAAGGTTAGCATAGGAAGAACTGATGGAGAAGCCCCAGAATGCAGCTGGGCCAACATTAGTCCTGTGGCTTCAAGCACCAAGGAAATGGGCCCTGGTGTGTGGCGAGATATGCTGGACAACTATTTCAGAGACTCCAATTGGAAAAAACTTGTTGGACTTGGTGAGTCTATGTTCATCAACATGATACATTAACTTACATTTTTTCAGGTAGTACTATACTTCAGAAAATAAAGGACATGTTGCTAGAGTGAGAGAAGCATTGCAAAGCATTTGAGGACCTTGATGATGGATTGCAAGGAGAATATGGCACCACCCTCAAACAGTGGAGAGAGCAGGTTGAGGCATGGGAGCACAACACTGTGCAGCCCAATCATTTTGAACGAAAGGCACAAAGTATGTATGAGATCATGATATTGATATTGATACTTATATACTCATTGTATATCACAGCTATTACTATGACTTCTGTATGTCTAGAGCTACAGTAGCTAAGGAGGACCAGATTGACCTGCAAACTGGGACTTCCCTCGCACTACACAAGGACTGCACACCTAGTGTATTGATCAGTACTGGATTAGAGCTCGAGGAACAGCAGTGAGTGCCCTGACCATTGCTTATCAGACCTCATTCTTACTTTGACAGATGGTGAATGAAAACAGAGAAAGCTGGCCTCAGAGTTCATGCAATGGACAATCAAGAAGGGAAGTTGCTTCAGCAAAGCAACACTCTCCAATGGAGGATTGATGCCTAGACAAAGATGCAGGAACTATATATGCTGTTTCTTGCTACACTTTAAGTGAGTGAGAGTGCAGCATCTAACAATGTAGCTGCTGCACCTAAAGCAATCAAGCTGTGGCTGCTGTCCCAGCTCAACAGGACTGTGCCTTGTGATATGCATCTTGAAGCTATTGAATGTAAACTGCACTGTGTGCAAGCTCACAATGCTCTGCACTCTCTACATTCAAACTTACATGCTCAGACAGCAATCCTCAAGTACAAAGACCAGAATCTTTGTGGACAGGAAGCAAACATGAGGGCATGTAACACCTTGAAAGCCATTGAAACAAGGATTGAGAATGCCGCCAGCACTTACAAGTGCACACACACATCCCTCATCATTCTTGCGCCACAAGTGAATGAGACTGGGTGGCATACATCATTGCAGCCACTAGACCAAGCCAATATCCACTCAATGACAGACATTCTATGGGGCGAAATGAAGGGGACGAGAAAGCTGTCGTGGATATGGCATATACAGGGAGTGGGTCCAAATGAGATGGATGATGACAACACCTTCAAAGGTATGTGGTTCCTCATTTTTTACTTGCTAGTAGTCACACTCATGATCAATTAGACATGCGAGTTGAATGGTGCAAAGCCAGGGCATGGGCGATGTGTTGGGCAGAAGAGGTGGATTTGTTGTAGGAGGAGATGTGGAGGGTTGTCCAATTTTTGGAATGGGGTGCGCAGTGCTGGGACAACTGGGGCAAGGGCAATGCACTGCAAGATGCTGACAAACATGAGAGACAAATGGTGTATGTCAAACATCAAGGAGTCTTACATCAAATGCTTGCTAAGTCATTCGAGAGCAGCTGGGCTGACACCCTCGCTCTGGTGGACAGATTTGAACCCATGGATGTAGATAGTAGTACATAAACCTTTGCTATTATTTCAGTCAAACAATACAAGCTAGTGAGAGTATGATTTGCATTGTTTGCAGACACAAAGCAGCAATAGCATGCTGAAAACAGTAGGAGGGTGGGAAAACAGCAGAAGAGTGGGAAACAGAGTACTAGCAAGGCATGATGCATCAGAAGAAGGGGATGATGCATCAGATAGGTAGGCAAAGGGTGGTACTGCAATTACACTAATGATGTATCACTTCAGCACTGCAGTTGCACTGATTGATGCATCAAAATGACACAATCCTGTGAAGGTATTTGGAGACAAGGATCGTAAGGATCACAAACATAAGAAGAAAGAGGAATGCAGTGGGAATTTGAAGATAGTATTTACTCAGGAGAAGGGATGCATCAATCTGCACACCCAAGAACCCTAAGACAGTTGGTGGTGCAAGATATGCAGGTACATTTTTACTTTTACTTTGAACATCACACACACACTCTCAATATTTATGTATTTTCACATAATTACTTCAGTGTGAGTTGGGGTGTGGGAATATAACTATGCTGTTGAGACATATGTTGTAGCCCTGCTTCCCAGCTTCATTTCAGCCCCCCATAGCGTGGGAATCCGATGCGACCGTGTGACAATATGGCCTATTTGATTTGTTGACTCATTGAGACACTTTTTGACTTTTAATTTAACCAATACAATCTCTATAATTCTAGTACATTGTGTGACTTTCTTTTGTTCTATTCACTTCTGCCACTCTTCTAGACATATTCTCTATCAATTTAGAGTGTATCTTCATAGCAATATTATCACACTCCATTGTAATACTGTCCTGCAGTTCAAATAGCCCCTATAGTAGATTTTAACACACCACAAGGAATTTCTTGAGTGACACCCAGGGATATTCAATAGGATTAATATCTTGAATATGTGCTGGACATGATGGAATAGTAATATCATGGTCTTTAAGCTATTGGTGGCCAATTTAGAGGTGTATGTAGAGTCTTTATTTTGTCACACAATACTATCTTCTTTATTGACCTGTGACTCCTACTTGCTTCTCAGCAGATACTCCTGTCAAATTGAGATTCACTACTCTACAATGATCCTCCCCTCTGCATCATATAAATTCCCAGTCTATTTCATCTCATATATCCTCCTATCATCAAGTTTTCACCTTCAAACTTACATGTTTGTTTGACTCTTCTGTATCTTAATGGTTTTTCTATTGTTTTTAACACAAATACCTGGCCATCAGATCTCATCCTATATACTTTAGCCTTAGTAAACAGTTATTAGGTGTCTTTCAGACATAAGCAGCCTAGTATATATGATTTAAAGCTGTATCTCATTTTCTCATTTTATAAGTTAGCAATGGAAGGGTATCGTTCTTGGTTATAGGATTGAAATTAGCTGTCTCGAGAGTCTTACAGACTATTTGAGTGGAGATGATTATAGATATGATAGAAAGAATCAATTTTGTGGCCTTGATAGCATTAGCAACCTGCATAATTAAAATATAATGATCAAGAGATCTTGAGTCATATAGAATAATCTTCTAAGTTAGCTATTAAACGATGTAAAAACTATGATATTACTATTCCATCATGTCCAGCACATATTCAAGATATTAATCCTATTGAATATCCCTGGGTGTCACTCAAGAAATTCCTTGTGGTGTGTTAAAATCTACTATAGGGGCTATTTGAACTGCAGGACAGTATTACAATGGAGTGTGATAATATTGCTATGAAGATACACTCTAAATTGATAGAGAATATGTCTAGAAGAGTGGCAGAAGTGAATAGAACAAAAGAAAGTCACACAATGTACTAGAATTATAGAGATTGTATTGGTTAAATTAAAAGTCAAAAAGTGTCTCAATGAGTCAACAAATCAAATAGGCCATATTGTCACACGGTCGCATCGGATTCCCACGCTATGGGGGGCTGAAATGAAGCTGGGAAGCAGGGCTACAACATATGTCTCAACAGCATAGTTATATTCCCACACCCCAACTCACACTGAAGTAATTATGTGAAAATACATAAACATTGAGACACTTTTTTGAGCCACTGTGACTAATGTCAATTCAAGAGCCAATGATGTACCCACCAATCAATGCTTTTCAAAGGCAGTGTTTTAACTTGCCACACCCATATCACTCAAAATGTGAAGTGTCACTTTCCAATATACTGCTACTACTACAATGAACAAGGTATCAAGATGCATGATCAGATGATACCTCCTAACTGCAAAGCAACCAACAAAGCACAGCAAATGTTAGATGCCTCCCTTATGGCTAAAATCCATGAATTCACCAAGATTGGTCTAATGGATTACATTGTCAAGTTTATCATGTCTGAGGATGAGGCAAATGTTTTTTTTTGTAATCATGACTTAGGATGTTCATGTCATAGATAGGTGTTCCAACTTGTTGACAAGGGACCCTTTCATTGGTTGCTTCAATACCTCTGGCCTTCCCTTTCAGACAGAGATATTCCTCATCACACAAAAACTTGTGATGAAATTCTTGAATGGGTGCAGCTTGCTGTTCAACGTATCAAGGAGAAGCTTAAGCAAGTTGATAGCAAGATTTTGATCACCTTTGACTATTGACTCCCAGGCCAGAAAACCTAATGAGTGGGAATTGAAGACAGAGCAGCTTGCATTCACCATCATCAATAGCAATCACAGTGGGAGCAACATTGGAAGAATTCTGATTGAAACTATCAATAACTATGGCATCCGCACTAAGGTTGGATGGTTTACGGCCAACAATGCTACTAATAACAACACAACAATTCAGACTGTTGTACTTGCTAGTGACCCTTCCAGCAAGAAATGGATTGCTGGTGAGCACTGCATGTGGTAAGTGAACTATTTAATATCATAATTTATATATATTGATGTCTACTATTCAGCTGTATGGACCATGCCTTACACTTAGCTGCAAAACACTTTGTCAAGGAGGTCACACCTACACCTGCAAATGTGCTCCTCAAGAACATGGCCGATGAAGATGACAAAGATGAAATGACTGATTTTGAGGTTACTAATACTGCAGGAAAATCCCTCATGCTTGTTATGTAGGTATATGTATGTGCACCCTCATCTGACAAGCAATGTCTGATGAAGCCTTTTTTTAGATTCAGAAATCCCCCCAAGCATACACTTTTTTCAACAGTGTTGTGTCAAGGTCAATGAGCCAAAGCTTGAGCTTTTGAAATGGATTCACATGTGATGGGCCTTGCTCTTTGGTATGTTGGAGCACACCCTTAAGCTATGCAAAGTCAGTTGGTTTCTATTACTGTCCCTATGCCCAATACTAACTCAATTTGATCTGCCAGCAGGGGGTGAATAGATTCATACAACTGGCAGATGACAGTGACAAAGTCCCAAACTTACAGAGCAAGTCATATGGAGCATTCAAGCTTTCAGCCAAAGAATGGAAGAAGTTGGAATTGATGCATGACATGCTTCAGGTATGTGTGAGTGTCCAGTCGAGTCTCAAATGTTGTATTAACCTACTGTATAACCAGGAACCTGTCAATGCTAAACAATCGTTTTTGGCAACTCACAAACCTACCATATGGCACACAATTCCAGTCCTTTGAGTATCTCCAACAAACTTGGCAAAACATGGCTGGTTCTTCAAAGTTTGACAACTGATCATCTGCAATCAATTCTGGCCTCGACAATATTTGCAAATGGTACCACAAGATTGACAAAACTGACATTTATTTTGTTTGCCTCAGTATGTATTTTATTTACTATGATGCCCTATCTAATGTACAGTGTAGTGCTCAATCCTAACTATAGGGTAGCATATGTGAAGGGTAAATGGGAGCCTCACAACTTTGACAAGGGCATGAGAAGCTTGTGGAAGGTATTCAACAGATATTATTATCACAATTCCTTGCCCACCACAGGTCATACAGCCATAGCTGGATGTGTGATGCTGTCAAAACTTGTGTCGCAAATGACACCACAAATCAAAGACCTTGCCAGGAGCTTGACGACTACCTTGCTGTCCCATTAGAGGATGTTAAGAATATAGTGGTGTGGTGGGGTGTGAGTTTTTTTGCATCATGTTTCCTTGCAAGTTGACTTAAATGCCTTTAGCACCATTCCATTCAATATCCCACCATCTCTCACATCACAAAGGATTACCTCACTATTCAAGGCTCTGCCATTGCATCTGAACAAGCCTTTTCAAGTGGTAGCATCACTGGGACCACACACTGTAATCATTTGTTGCCAACAACATTTGAGGCCCTTCAGCTATTGAAGAGTGGGTACCATCAAGGCCATATTTCCGCAATGGTTCAAGCTGAGTTTGCTGCTACTCACAAACACTCTGCCATGGATGAAATTTAGCTACTCATTTACTGTCCATGTATTTCTTGCAATTTTGTTAATTTATATGTAGTGTTTGACCATTCAAACATGTTCTGAACTCAAACTGAATGCTTGTGAATGCATTCATAAGGGTCCAGTTCAGCATTCGCCCTCCTTGCCTGAACACAACTGATAGTCTGGTTCAGCATTCACATTTAGAGGCCTAATAACCAAACCAAACTGGACTTCAGCACCACTAGTTTTACCTCTCACAACTGCAACATCCAATATATTTTGATTCTACTTGTATGAAACATCATTTCTAGGTCATCTGCATATGCTTGAATTTTCTCGATACCAGTTGAGCACAACATTGAATTGTTATGATTCATACATTTTGCATATTGGCAACTGTGGACATATTATGTGTGCTCAAGTTCGAGGTGCACGGAGTCCTATTGCCTTATATGTGTTCGTGACATGGCGGTGGGTGGTCCTTAGACTGTCTTCCATTAGCACTTCGATTATTTCCTGGTTCTAGCTCAAAGGACTTTCCACTGGGCCTCCGTGCCCGTATGCAGTGCCCATTGCCCATTGCCCATTCACGCGAGGTCAAGGGCAATTATGTGAAGCTGCGTCATGCGCAGTCGAAATAATAGTGATCCAAATGTTGCATTGTACCCTCTAATCGTGGTTCCGTGTAATTAGACATAGATCGGAACTGCGGGCTGCGGGCTGCGTGCTGTGTATCACTTGGAAGGCTATATATAAGCAAAAGAAAGGGTGAAGTTTGTTTGAAACAACTTGCAGCTGTAGGCTTTGAAGATGGTGATGGTAACGCGCTGTCAATCACCAGCAGCCAAGTGGCGACCCCCAGCACTGCGTTCCACAACTCACTCTGTCCAATTACCGCCACTATCCTCCTCATCTCCAATGGAGGCCTTCAGACTTCAAAAGAAATATCCAGAAGTCTCCAAAGATGAAATGTTTGATCTCGTAAATCGCTTCAAGTACGTGAGATCTCCTTTCGAATTTGCTTGAGTAATAAATCTCGTTCGCAGTGCGATCAACACCAACACACCAGGTCGTGTAGACAAGGGCGCGGTTCTCCAAGCACTTCAAAATACTGGAGAATCGTATGACAAGGCCCGAGAGACGCTTAAACATGTCTCTGTCGATGCCAGTGGTAAAGTCGAGCTCGAAGACTGGGTAGAGGTCCGTACGCCATCCATGATGTCATCTCTCACACCACTCATCAGCTATCCTTCGCCAGCTCAACGTCAAACTGCGCACACAATCCAAGGCTTCCGTCCTTCCAACACGAGCAGGCAAGGTTACCGTTCAAGGCTCAAACGCCAATGTCAGTCATACGATCAATGAAGATGAGCGGACAGAATTCACGAATCACATCAACACTGTGAGTTCCTCTCATAAATGTCTTTCTGTCTTATTCACTCGTTACAGGTGATCGAGAACGATCCCGACATCGGGAACCTTTTCCCGATCCCTACATCGACCATGCAGCTCTTCGACGAATGCAAAGATGGTCTCATCCTTTGTAAACTGATCAACGATTCCGTCCCGGACACTATCGATACGCGTGTGCTGAATAAGCCAAGCGCGCGTAAACCGTTGAATGCTTTCCAGATGACTGAGAACAACAACATTGTGATCGCATCTGCCAAGGGTATCGGATGCTCAGTTGTTAATATCGGCTCTTCTGATATCGCAGAGGGGAGGGAGCATTTGATCCTTGGGCTTATTTGGCAAATCATCCGACGTGGTTTGCTCGCACAAGTTGATATTAAGATTCACCCTGAATTGTATCGGCTGTGCGAGGATGGCGAAACTATCGACGATCTTCTACGGTTGACGCCAGATCAAATTCTACTGCGTTGGTTCAATTATCACTTGAAAGCCGCAGGATGGAAACGGAGGTACGCAAATCATACGTGCTTATTGATTGATCCAATTTCACTCATAATATACTAGGGTTAACAACTTCAGCCGTGACATCTCAGACGGCGAGAATTACACCGTCCTCTTGAACCAGCTCAAAGCAGACCAATGCTCTCTGGCACCTCTCCAAACTAAAGACGTGAGACAACGCGCAGAACAAGTCCTCCAAAACGCCGAAGCCATCGGCTGCCGCAAGTACCTAACACCTTCGTCCCTCGTCTCTGGTAACCCCCGTCTCAACCTTGCCTTCGTCGCAAACCTCTTTAACACTTGGCCCGGCCTCGAGCCCCTCGACGAACAAGAAGCCAAAGATTATGGTGCTGTCGAGGACTTTGATGCAGAGGGCGAACGTGAAGCACGCGCATTCACACTATGGCTCAACTCACTCGGCGTCGAGCCAGCAGTGTTCAACTTATTCGAGAACTTACGCGATGGACTCATCATCCTCCAAGCATTTGACAAGATCTCGCCTGGCTCTGTAGTATGGCGCCGTGTTTCGAAGCCCAAGGGCGGTGCACAAGCTGCACCTCCAACAATGCTCGATGAAGAAGAGCAGGAAGATATTGGCGTCACTCCCAACCAAAGTACGCTCTCTCGTTTCAAGCAAGTCGAAAACACAAACTACGCGGTGGAGCTCGGAAAGCAGAATGGGATGCACCTCGTTAGTATCCAGGGGGCTGATATCGTCGATGGTTCAAAGACGCTCGTTCTTGGACTTGTTTGGCAACTAATGAGGTACATAAAGTCTTTCACATTACTTATACACTTTTATCTGATTATCGCAGGTTGAACATTACAAAGACACTTATGGCGCTCTCCAAGACCGGCAAACCCATCAGCGACACAGACATGCTTAAATGGGCAAACGCAACCGCACAAAAAGGCAAGACTGGCGTTCGACCCATCCGATCGTTCAAAGATCCAGCTATCACCACTGGGCTATTCTTCCTCGATCTTCTGGACGCAATGAGACCAGGAGTCGTGGACCCCGCTCTTGTGATTAATGTCAGCGAGAGTGGGGCTTATGAAGATCGGCGGCAGAATGGTAATTTTTTTGTGGGCCTTGGGATTTCTCGGAACGCTGATTTTCGTTTCCCTTCCTTTCCAGCAAAATTGGCTATTTCTATTGCGAGAAAGATGAATGCGCTAATTTTCTTGGTGCCTGAAGACATAGTGGACGTTCGTCCACGGCTTGTGCGTCTCTTTTTATTCCGTGACTGGTCTTCGTCGTTATACTGATTGTCGCTGCAGATTTTGACGTTTGTCGCAAGTTTGATGAGCATATCACAGTAATCTGTACTTGTGTTTCTTTCATTTATAACTATTCCCACCCTTTTGCACACAAACTTGTTGCATGGCGGACGCCCAATATATACATACCGCTTACCTCTGATGCTATCACCTCTGCTTTAAACGCTTTTGATGTGGGCCCTACAGAGCCAAGAATTTCATGACTGTACACAAGCTCGTAATTCAAATATGGATGTATTTCAAAGTGAACGAAATAGCGCTACTAGGTCTCAATTGTTTGTGTAGGAGATAGAAGTTGTTCGGTAGACGGTTCTGGTTGTAGGATTAGATTTCCAAGTCTAGGGGGCGTCGAACGCGTGATGAATTCCATTATTGTTGGGAGCTTATCTGCTGCTTGGCGTAAAGCTGTAAAAGTATGAGTTTTAATACCGAATAGAGGTGGGTAGGAATTCCTGCCTTCGCGTGCCAACTCTTCTCTGATCGGGGTCCCTCCAATCTCAAATATGACGCGACCAGTGGGAACGCTGTGCAAATGAGCCTCGTGAAACACAAGCACAAGGGACAACACACCGGGTAGCCCAAAACTCGAACGTCCCCTTTCCTTTACCCATACGAGTTTCATTTCCCTTTAAGACATGTCAGAAGTCCATGCAGAGAACAAACACACGTGTGGCAGACCTTGATGCAAACTGGAATATCAGGAAAAACTCTAAGATAGACTTTTGCGCCTTTGACAACCTTTATTTTGCGCTTTATGACTTCCTCAGCTGTAGTAAGCTGTTTCGCGCTGAAGCGGATACCCATGCCCTTGATGCGGATTCCCCATTCACCATAGGCAAGTGTTGTCCCTTTGGTTGAGCCGCCTATGGGTATCGGAACGCGACCTTTGTGTCGTTTTACATGTTGGACTTGACGAGGTGCGAGTTGCGAGCGGAAACGGATGCTGGCTGGTAAACGTGGTGCGAGCGTCGTCCGGAGCAATGAGAACATCGTCTTGAGCATTGAAAGCAGTCAATGGCAGGCCCTTGCATTAGAATTGACTGAAACCCCCTTTAGGGGGGTTAAGCGCTAAAATGACAGGCGCCAATTATGTAATATCATAAAGAGGTAACTCAGCTACATGGCAATATCACTACAAACTTCTCCTGAACATACAACTCATCCACCTTCCACGCCCTCTGGCAAGGACGATGAGCATTATTAGGGTGAGTGATTAAAATTTGCCAGTATATATGACACTCAGTAAGTTCAGACCGATGCTTTGTCGAAAATTCCGACCTGAACAGGGTTTCTGAATGCGAGATGACAACCAAAAAAACTGCCAGTATGATCCACATATAACACAGAGCAGCAGTAGTGTCAAACGGAGGTATATATAATGATATCCCAATTACAAATGACTGAGCCGCCTGAAACGCACCAACCCAATAGACCCCTATTCTCACTTTCTCACTAACTTCTCCCTCAGTTCTGCCCCACGCAGTTGTGCCCGCAGGTATTCCAGCCGCGCTTGATATCGTGCAGTTACTTCTCCTCGCCGGCGCCGAATATCACCCAACTCGCTCTCGAGCGCCGAGATGGAAGCGTCATCGTCAAGTACTTCGCGCACCAGCAAGTTGTGCACAGTCGATGGGAGATGAACGGAAGAGTCTCGTGCAAGGCTAACAGAGGAGACACTGCCTAATTCCTGCAGTTTGCTGGGGGTGAGTCCCGGTGAAGAGTGGGAAGCGTGCATCGAGCCGTTTGTGGGGACGCGTGCGCGAGACGATATAGATGAACAACTACGCTTTCTTGCAGACGCAGATAATGTTGATGGCGGAGCACGTAATGAGGGATTTCGGTATGACTGCGGCTGGGAGCGCGGTTGGCTAATGCTGGAGGCTGCTGACGCAGAGTACATGGATTGAGTATCGGCCTCACAGGGTGTTGCTCTCCCGGTGCTTAAGTATCCACTGCCTTCATATTCACTGCCCGCGCCTCTACCACCATATTCACTTCCCCCACCTTTACTACCATAATCACTCCCCCCTGTTCCAACGCGGACTCGGCGCACAGAAGGCGTTCGCGGTGGATGACGTCGAGTCAGTGCGGTAAGCTCAAGCCCATTGAACGCATCGAGCAATCGTCTGCCCTCAGCTTCAAGCGCTGCAATTTGGCGCTTCAACTCTGACGATGATAGATTATTGGGATCGGCGGCATTCGTAGATGCTGAGAGAGATGTAGTTTGCAAGTGCAATGGAGAATGCGAGGATGTGCGCGGGGTGGTTGATGTTGAAGGAATGGGTATAGAGGGCGAGCCGTTTGTGCTATTTAGACGAAAAGAGGACGGGGGCGGTGTAACTGGTCCTGTTTGAAGGCGGCGGAGGGATCGGTACGGGCTGTTTCTCTCCCCATTTCCACCAACATTGATACTGCTGGTACTCATATTCGCACTTAAATACTGCACATCACCCGTATGCGACAGATTCTCCGATGTTAGAGAAACATCGCTTCGCATGTGTGACGGAATTGGCCGTCGGGAAGTACTACTGGAGAAGATCGACATATCATCTGTTGTTGCGGTGAGAGCTGTGTGAGCCGAAATTCGGGAAGAGCGTTTAAAGAGAGTGCTCATGGCAGAGGAAATAGAGGATTTCGAGCGGACAGATGGTGAACGACTTTTGGCTGAAGCAGGGTTGTAGGCTATAAATTTTCGAGAACGAAGTTGGAAATTAGTCTATTTAAAATACACACAACATAAGGCTCACTGTTCGGTGGATGCGAGACAATGGGGACAAGAGGAGCTTCCTGCGGGACTGAGCTACCTGAAGCAAGCCGTTCGAAAATGTTTTGCCGCAGAAGACGGTATTCATCGTCACTGTGAGTGGAATTAGCATGGTGGGAGGTTTGACATAAACATGGTAGACCAATTTTGGTGAGAAAACATTGCGTCAACCCATATGGGTACAATGATCGCTACCATAGCGCACAAATCATGTCCTCAGTCTCGAGAGCCAAACGAACTCACTCGAGCAAGCCCTGAGAATTTGCGGCAGCAAGTTCATCGAGACGTTGTGCAAGGGTGGTCCTGTAAGCAAGAGAACATGAGCGAGTGGTGTAATTGACAGTTGATGAAAGACGTACGTTATCACATCTGTATGTGTACGTGGAGTATCCTGTTGTGGTGGTAAGAATTGTTCGGTACCGAGAGGGGAGCGCCCAGCGCTGAGACGGTGGAGAATACTCTGGTCACTGTGCCTAGTCATGGAAGGATGGTGCGTCTCGCGCGCCTTGCCTTTGTACTTTCCATACTGCAGTGTTCACAGCCCCCGTCGTTGTCAGTGCATTATCTCATCAAGAGAACGGGTAGAATACGCACAAGTCGAGAACGGATAACCTGGACCATTGACATGGACACGGAAGTGTCGTTATGGATGTATGACTGGGACTCGTTTACTGTCCTGCGCGACGTGAAGAAACCCATGGTTGGTTGTTAATAGCCGTAATGAACGTTAGACGAAACGAGTTGATATGTTTTTTCTGTTTTCTGTTATGTTTTCTTGTCAGTACATTGCGGGATGCGGAAACGGTGCTAGGTCCATGGAATTGTCGACATTAGAACTTTGAACTTGGACTTCTGCCACCTTGTTCACAACGTAACTATTTACCTGCTATTATGCGCTAAACACTAGCATGAGCACTAATCTTTGTCTGTTGGACCCGGACTATCATATGTGCTGCAAGTTTCCAAATCATTGTCTTAAGTTTTAACCTGTTGTTAATCGTTCTGTTTCTCTCTTCCTAGGTTCACCTACTCAACTGAGATGATATTGTTGAAACACAGGGCGCTCAGCGCTATCACTCGTCTTGATACTCAGCTTCATTAGGCGATCCCTTATTTCCACTCAATGTAACGACCAGGGCATTCCGCCTCCACTCTCGGGCATCAGAGTTCTCGACCTCACCCGTGTGCTGGCAGGCCCATCATGCACCATGCTTCTCGCTGACATGGGCGCAGATGTCATCAAAGTCGAGGAGGTCACTCGCGGCGACGACACTCGTGAGTAGCCCGTGCTAGCCTATCCATTCTTGTCTAAAAAAAACAGGCTCCTGGCTACCTCCTTCAGCTCCCGTCTCCCCGAATTCTCCGAAAGAATCGTCACACCTCCCTCCTGAATCTGCATATTTCCTCGCTGTGAATAGAAATAAGCGTTCTATCACTGTGAACTTCAAGGATCCTGCAGGACTTGAGGTCATGCAGAGGCTAGTTCGCAGTTCCGACGTGCTCGTAGAAAATTTTATTGCGGGAAAGCTCTCAGGGATGGGTCTCGGTTGGGAGGATTGCAAGGTGCTCAATCCGCGGCTTGTGTACGCTTCCATCACTGGTGTGTCTGAGCTTCACTTTCCCTGCTATCAGTATTCGATTTAAATGATGCAATCAGGGTATGGACAGACAGGCCCGTACCGCGAAGCTGCGGGTTACGATGTCATCATTGAAGCCGAAGCTGGGCTGATGCACATGTATGTATGCTGTGCTGCAGGCGCTTGCAGGTGATATTTTGAGTCTTATGTCTTGCCTTTCATGGATCGTAGCACAGGCGAACCCGATCGTCCGCCATCTAAAGTAGGTGTTGCAGTGACAGACTTGATGACAGGTCTATACGCACACGGTGCCATCCTTGCTGGTTTGCGTTCCGTACAACACACGGGAAAAGGCGTTTGGATAGACTGCAACTTATTTGAGACACAGGTACAGTGACTATCCCATGTCTATTTTCTTGTCTGGCGTTCTGATGTTTACCAATATGGTTTTTCTCGTATATACTTAGCTTGCAGGTCTTGCGAATATAGCATCGAATTTTCTCATCGCCGGAAAGGAAGCCTCTCGGCACGGAACTGCCCATCCGTCCATTGTTCCTTACCAAGTCTTCCCATGCAAAGACGGTTTTCTCATGATTGGCGCGGGCAACGACAAGCAGGTGGGCAGCACCACTGATAAGCAATTCCAGACGACCTGACTTCGAGGCACATGTGACGCTAGTTCCGACTGCTTGCCGAAAGGATTCTGGAGAAGCCCGAGCTGGTGGATGATGCGAGGTTTGTTAGTAATACTATGCGGGTAGCAAACAGGGAGGCGTTGGTGGACATCATTACACAAGTACTCCAAAGACACGAAAGGGATTATTGGATCGACCGCTTCACGGGATTAGGGTGCGTTGTGCATGATGTCTACTTATGTATGGTCCATTTGCCAAGACATTCACACGCACATGTCCGTGCAGGGTACCGTTTGGACCAATCAACGATATTCAACAGTCATTCGCGCACCCGCAAGTTGGCGCTCGGCAGGCTACGGTGGAGGTTGATGTACGTATCTCTCGTCCTCGTGTGATAGACTTTGGTTTGATTATGTCGAATTGATTAATTGAATAGCATCCACGAGCAGGGAAAGTGAGAATGGTGGCTCCACCTGTTACTTATAATGGAAAGCGGATGCCGGTGAGACGACCACCGCCCTGGCTGTCACAGCATACAAAGGAGGTAAGTGCACATGCCAGTGATATCTTGAGTTTTTTTTTTGGTTCACCACCCTCATTTCTGAATTGCATTTCATTGTGCATTGTGAATTTTGGTTTCTGATGGTAATTGGTTTTAGGTCATGCTGGAACTAGGGTACTCTCAGAATGAGATCGCCGAATTGAGGGCTCGCCAGATTATCTGAAGCAAGGATTTACTGATCTCATCGAGAGTTTGGGTTTTGGGCGCGGGTCCGCCGGCCAGGGGGTTATTTTGTAGAAAATGAGATGACGATCTAGCTCAGATAGCTAGTAGAATCGTGAATCTGTCAATGATGCTACATATTTGGCAGCGGCACTGCGGCGGCAACAGATAATCAGTAGACTACTTTAAGCATAGCCCCGAATCCTACAGCCTGACGTCCTAGAGCCGCTACCCCGATTGATATTTCAGAACGCTGCCTTTTGTCAGTGAACAAGGCCAGGATTCTCTTCATGTCTCCTGCTCTGCGTGCTCGTTCGCCGAATATCATTGACGACATTGTCAAGCGTCCACCACCGTCTCCTTCCGACAAAGCTCCACCACAGAAGAAGCTAGACGTCAAATCGCGACCTGTCTCGGAGGAGCCAACGCCGAAGGCAGGCTCACCTATTACTACACCCAAGGAGAAGTGCGACCTGAAGGAGATTGAGAAGAAGGAGAGCGAGGTATGTCGCCAGCTTGAAGTGGTTTGTGTGTATGCATGCACTTGGAAGCAGAGCGCTCGCCGGGAACCCGGCACTTAGCCCCTGCCCGTCTCGTCATCTTGTTCGTCCTGTGATGATGATCGCTTATCGCACCACCAGCCCAGTAAACAAGATATAATCGATATGGAAGTCTTCAACCAGATAGTCGAACTGGATGATGGGGACAGCTCATTTGTATCAGGGATGGTGACCGACTATCTTGCGCAGGTCGATTCCACGTTTAAGAAGATGGATAAGGCTATGTATGTCCTTTTGTTATCAGAATGACTGCTCTAGAATCTAACTTTTCTAACTCAGGGAAACCAGAGACTTGAAAGAAATATCGCAGCTAGGACATTTTCTAAAGGGGTCATCAGCCGCGCTAGGAGTGAAGCAGGTTTCATTGACTTGCGAGAAGATACAGAACACGGCCAAGGGTACACCTACGGAAAAGAACCTTGAAGAAGTGACTTCGCTACTAAGATGCGTTAAAGAGGAATACGGTGCGGCAAAGATTCGGTTACTGGAGTATTGTCCGACGTGATGACATTACATTCTCTGCTGAGCTTGCTCGATGATGACCATACCCCAAGAGTTCAGGTTGTATGATTTTCACTGTACTCTACCTAACTAAGTAGTAACTGCCACACTTACGCTTGGCCACATCCATCCTTTGTTTTCACTATTCACAATGTTTCACTATATGCACTAAGGCTAGTTCCAGACACAGTGTACTACATCTTCACATCATCTTATAAATCACCCAAACTCTGTTTCGCACTCCACTTTTCCATATCACTGCATCGGTGAACTTTCAAGCTTTCAAATACCAGCTTGGAAGCGACGACGCGTGAGGTCACGCGTCGTGCCTCAGTGTGCTGGTTCGGCATGGACAACGATGACCTCGTCCTCTCTACTCCAAGCAATTTCCCAGCATTTCCATACAATCCACCGTACTCGATACAAATAGACTTGATGAGGCACGTCTATACGTCAATCGAAAAAAGGCAGGTTACTATCGTGGAGAGTCCTACGGGCACCGTGAGTGTTTGTACCAGCTGACCAGCAAGTTTCTGACGCAGATAATCAGGGTAAGACGCTAAGTCTGTTGTGCTCAAGCCTATCGTGGCTTGTGGATGAGAAAGACCGTGCCCGCAAAGGCCAGCTATTGCAGCAGTCCCTCTCGAGTACTGGTTAGTGGTAGGTCTTTGTTGGTCTTGCAAGCAACATCCTAAAGTCTCATTAGCGCCATCGTGGGTGGCAACTCAGACCCTCGATATTAGGAAGCGCGAGCTGGATGCTGAAGATGAGGAATACGAGGAACGCCTTGCCAAAGCTCGGAAGACTGAAGCTCATTTCCGTATGCTGGCTCGGGCACGGGTTACAAAAAAGCAAGTGCGTGCGGTCGAATTTTCATGTTTGGGCTCAACCTATTTACTCCGTTTAAGTAGCGCGTGACAGTTAATCTTGCTCAAGGCCATGTTGATGAGGACGCATATCTTCCAGACGAGGACTGTGAAGACAGCCAAGATAACTTCTCCCCCGCTGTTCGTGCTCTAATGGCAAAGTCAGAGTCGCGCTTTGCTGGTATGAGACAGAACTAACGTGTTCGAACAGAATGGACAAGACTAAGAAACATGATCCAGCCTCTCAAGAAGACGAGCCGTCCTGCACGAAAATCTACTATGCGTCTCGCACACATTCACAATTGACACAGGTTCTACCCGAATTGGCCAAGCTTAAGTTCAAACACCTTGCTTTGGGCGGTGCTGTTCCGGATGAGAGCACGACGGAATACATGTCTCGAGCTGATCGCCATGCTTGCCAAAAGAAACGGACCCTTGGGGATGTAAATGATGATAAGTGTGAAGTTGATCAGCGTCAGTGGCGAACTGTATCACTTGGGTCTCGCAAACAGTTGTGTATCAACGAGGCCGCAAGGTCAAGACTGGGAGATATAGACGAGAAATGTCGAGAGTTACTGGAAGGTACCAGACTAGCTATGATCCGCATATTCATATTCATTGACTATCATAATATGCTCACAGGGAAGCAACATCAACGCTGTCAATACCTACCTCCGGTGGGTGATGACACCCGCATGCTTGATTTGCGAGATCAGATTCTGGTTCGTGAACTTGACCCGTTGAGTGAACGGTGCTGATGGGTTCTTTTTAAGGCATCCCCGAAAGACATAGAAGACCTTGCCACTGCTGGGAAAAACACGCAAACTTGCCCTTATTACGGATCTAGACGAGCAATTCCTCAGGCAGAGGTCAGCAGACAATCCTGATGATGTGCCTTGCTGAATCTCATGCTTAATTTGCAGCTTATCACTCTGCCTTATAACCTGTTGTTGCAGAAGACCGCCCGAGAAGCCCTGGGAATCGACTTAACTAACCAGGTCGTCATCATTGATGAAGCACATAGTAGGCACATCGCCTAGACTACCCTCTATACTAAATTTGCCTTAGACTTGATACCAACTCTATTATCACTTTCAAGTGTTCGCCTCACATCCAATATCTTATCGACCTCATTGAAACAGGTTTCAGTGTATTACCATAAATTTCGCAACCGACTGTCTGCAATGCATGCATTGCATCTGAAAAGGCTTCTTAACTTCCTGGATGCATTCCAGAGAGTCGCAATGGATTGGATGACCAAGAAATCAAGCGCCAAATCCAAATGGGAGGATACCGAAGTCATGACTGTGCCAGATTTCATCCACAGGCTCGGGAGAAAGGTCGAGGGTATTAATCTCCTAGAGATCGAGTCATATCTTAAGCGCAGCAAAGTGCGTTGCTATAGCTTGATTAGATGTTATTTTTCTGATTACTCGCAGATAGCGCGGAAGATATCTCGTTATGCTGTCGATGTTTCTGAAGGTTAGTACACCTTGAAAAGGGCACAATCATATCACTTATTTTGTAGGGGAGAAACCTGGGAGACATTCATCGGGTGTGGCCACGCCGCCATTGCATACGATTGAAGCACTTATGTTGGGACTGGCGGGCGCAAGTGAAGGTAGGCTAAGCCACACCGAAGTTGTTATTTCTTTGTTCATCATTGATATAGACGGGAGACTAATTTTCTCCGCTGTTGGAGATACTGTTGAGGTCAAATACCAGCTGCTGAATCCATCGGCGTTGTTCCGTGATGTCGTGGAGGTGGCGCGTTCAGTGGTGCTTGCTGGTGGGACCATGTCACCAGTAAGCAGTTTTCATTAATGGTTTCTTGCAAAGCAGTGACGTTAGGGATAGATTTCGGCTGTCGTATCCGAGCTTTTCGCATACTTGCCTCTAAACAGGTTGTCAACCTTTTCTTGTGGTCATATCATCCCGGCATCTAATGTGCAGACATTGCTGCTTACGAAAGGGCCTTCAGGCTTGGACCTGGAGTTCAAGTTCGCACAGCAGAGCAATCGGCAGGTTGTGTCTGAGTTGGGTCAAATCGTATTGAACTTCTGCAACGTTGTGCCCGGAGGGATAGTTGTCTTCTTCCCTTCCTATGTGTCATTGAACTATGCAAGAGAAGCCTGGAGTCAAATTGGATTGCTGGACAAATTCAGTGTGAAGAAAAAAGTAAGTGCCTCCAAGTAAAAAGAGGCGGTCTATTGACCATGTGCTCAGGTCTTTTCGGAGCCCCAGGAGAGTTCAGGAGTTGAAATGATCCTGCGGGAGTATGCTATAGCAGCCAAAGCACATGTAAGTCTGACAAGCTTTGACATCCCCACCATCATGACAATTTTCTTTTGAAGACGCCACTAGATAAGAAGACTGGCGCGGTACTATTTGCAGTTGTCGGTGCCAAGCTTTCAGAAGGGCTCAATTTTTCGGATGATCTCGCTCGTGCTGTTGTTGTCATTGGGTTACCTTTTGCCAACAAAAATTCTCCAGAGCTGCAGGAGCGTATGCGGTACGCGAATCAAACAGAGTCACGGTCTGGTGTAAAGAGACATGCAGGTGGCAAAGACGCGGGGACCGAAATGTATGAGAACATGTGCATGAACGCAGTCAATCAGAGTATAGGTGAGCACGTGCAATCGTTGTATATTTGAAACGCTTTCTAAGCCCAGGGCAAGGCCGAGCCATCCGACACCGTGGTGATTGGGCTTCTCTCGTGCTTATTGATCGACGGTTCTCGTCGCCTGCGATTCGCGGGAAACTACCGCAATGGCTAAGAGATGATGTGGCAGTCTGTGAGACTTTTGGTCAGGCGATGAAGCATCTAGGAAATTTCTATCGGGAGAAGAAACAACGTACAATGTGTTAATATGGATGTACCGTGATGTATCTTGAGGTAGTGAGCTCCATGAGGGTGAACTGTAGTTTGCTGGGCCCAGGCTGAGCGCTGAGCGCCGACCAAAACCACGAGATAAATTTGCCACGAAAAAACAATCATATTGTTTGAGTTAACAGGCAGAACAGGATGGACGCAAATCTGAATCAGAACGCGCTGGCACGTGAAGGTGCATGGGCAGCCCCTGCCAGGGGAATAACTGTAACCAATGAAGTATGAGATTTCGCATCCCGTGGCGGTTGTGTAGTGTGAACCAGTTATGAACTGTCACAACGTTGACGGAATGATGGGGAGATGAAAAAAAAAAAATCGATGTTATGTATACTAGTACTGGAGTCAATACGGCCGCAGGGTGTCGACTTGAATTCAGGAGATATTAGGGTCCCGGTCAGTTAGCTAGTAGACGGCCTTTTTTTAGTTAGCTACTAGGGCGGCCCAATTGTGATTCGTTTGAGCGCAGTGATCCATAGGCATCTGATGGGTCTTTGAGCGATCACCGGTCATAACCATGAGCACTCCAAATTGTATTTTACTCTGCTCAGAATCATATTAACAGGTATCATTTGATTCTTTCAAGATGATCATGGGTCTATTGGTGAGGCCACTGAGGTCCATACGGGATATTTATAGATCTACCTAATGCAGAAGTAACGTTCAAATATGTAATCGCGACTGTCAAGTTTGTCTAGGTCTGCCTCGTCAGCTGCAGAGACCAGTCAGTAGAGTACTTGCTTGTGCTTGTGCAACCCAAACTCAAGTCCAGTGAACATGGACGACCACGACAACCAAGAGTTCTCCACGACGCCCACTCCAACTAGCCACCTCCATCTTCACCGCAGCAGGAGCCATAGTTCGCACTGGTCACCCACTGAGACACCAACGCACCATAATGTAGGGACCTCCTACTTTTCTTCCTCGTCACCGACGCCGCGAGCATCGTATCCCCAGCCATCTATCAGCCATAGTTTATCAAACAGCCGCACCCGCAGCACTAGCACTAGCAGCTCTCATCGCCCTCGCCGTCCAATTAGGGACAATGACGGTATGCTCAGCGAGGATGAAGGGATTGGCTATGAAGATCACGTCAATGACAGAGGTATTGGGGGAATCAGAGACCGTGGCAAAGGCGTTGCACCCTCACAAGACCAGGAGGGAGAAGGGGAAGAAGAAGGAGACAGTGAAGAACGAGAGACAGGCTCCGAACATGACGACTCAAACAGCAGAGATGATGATGATCCCATCACAGTCAAAGATCGCCAGTCGCTCATCAATGTCGAGCACCCTTTTGGCTTGCCCATTTGGAAACCTGCATTGTACAAGAAGTCGCGTTCCGTCACTCGCCATGCGGATGCTGCGCTACACTCTGTCCCGTCTGCTCAAGCAGAGCGCCATCTCCTCCCTGGAAACATGTTCTGGGTTATCTGCTTTGGCTGGTGGCTTGCGCTGGCCTGCTTTGTTGTTTCTGCTTTGTTGTGTTTCATTCCACTTGGTGGCAGACGCTATGCTGTTCTCATGTTTGGTTTGGGCTGGTACCTTGCATGGCCATTTGGCAAGTATGTCAAAGGGGATGCTGAGGATAATGATGAAGAAAGCACACTCCCACCTGAAGATGTTGAACCTATTAGTAGCGCTAGTACTATCGATGCCAACCCGTCCCTCTCGCGCCCACCCACCATCACCCCAAATACCAACGGCGAACGAACTTTCCTCCGCCCTCCAGCACCCTCCAAATCTTATGGAGCTGCCCCAAGTCCGACTGACCGTACGCCGTATGAAAAGATTTCCGCTGACTGGTTGGGCAGGGCCATCTTCTGGATCCTATTCACAACACTTGTTGCCCCACTCCTTCTGTTTACCTGCATTGCCTGCTGGGCACTTATTATCACTGTCCCAATGGCCAAGCTCAATTGGGCGCTCATCAAATACATATTCGCATCTCCTACCCGGATACGTTTCTGTGCTGCACCACTCCTTCCACCTAGTGCAGTCAAGACACCCCGCCTCGCAGCTGGTCAGGCTGTCCCCTCTACTTCTGGCCATAAGAGCACCGTACTGTTATGCGTCTATCGTGCTGTTGGGTGGCAATACTACAAATACACTGTCGGAGGCGTTAATATCATCTTCGTCAATCTTCTTCCGCTTGTCTTCTTTGTTATCCTCGACGGGTTCGTGCTCATGCCTATGGCAGAGGATCTGGAGGATGCAGGCGAACATGTCCCTCGTATCCTTGCCCTCGTTGCATCAAAGGCACTCATTTTCCTCATGAGCCTTGCGAGCGTTATTCCTCTCTCTTACTTTATTGGCATGGCTGTGGCGAGCATCAGCGCGCAAAGCTCTATTGGCATGGGCGCCGTTATCAATGCCACATTCGGTAGCGTCGTCGAGGTCGTCCTCTATTCTATCGCGTTGACGCAAGGCAAGGGGCGTCTCGTTGAAGGGTCTATCGTTGGGTCTTTGTTGGCGGGAGTACTACTGATGCCCGGTATGAGTATGTGCGCCGGCGCGCTGAGGAAGAAGGAGATGAAGTTCAATGCCAAGAGCGCCGGCGTAACAAGCATGATGTTAATCATGGCATTTATTGGAACACTAACACCGACATTGTTCTATCAAACATATGGGAATGTATGTCATTTCCTCCCTTTGTGTTTCTTTCCGGCAAAAAGCATATATTGACCCTGCTTACAGTTTCAGCTAATCTGTAGTGGATGTCCTGATGGCTCTCGCGGCTCATCCGAGTGGAAATGCGACCAGTGCTACTACCAACACCCAGACCCTGTTGAAGATCCTTTTTATCAGTCTACAGTGAAGAGTCTCATGTACTTCTGTGCTGTGATTTTACTGTTTGTGAGTCCCACTCTATATTTCAATGTGTACAAAATTTTTTTCTTATACTCGATGTAGTCCTATTTGATAGGCCTGTGGTTTTCTCTCCGTACACATGCCACTCAGATATGGCAGAACCCACAACCGCTCCTGCAGCCCCTCGACCTTCCAACCACGCATCCATCCCGTCTCTCGCTCTACCCACACACTCGTCTTCACTCCAGTGCAACCACAGGCAGTACGGCACAATCCCCACCGTCACAGGTTCTACCTACTATTCGCGAGCCACGTCTGCGACCGGAGGGGTCCCGTGAACGAACGCGACTCGAGGACGATCCCCGGTTTCAGACTCCGGCCCCACGTCTTACCGTTCCAACGGTGAATACGGTATCTCCCATTTCTCCTTCGATTCCCCGACGTGTTTCCTACGCCCCACACAACACTCCCCAAAGCGCCCAATCTCAAACACAATACACACCTCTTCTTGAGTCCGTTGACCATGCCATCAAGTCTACTGGCGCCCTACCCCTGCCCTCTACAATGTCTACCGATGACTTCACGCGTGCAGTAGCTGTCGCGACTGTCAGCGCCCTTCGCCATCAGCACGCGCATACTCGAGCGGCCCGCGCAAGCGTGGCTGAGGAGGAACATGGATCAGCTCATGGACATGAGGCGCCAGAGTGGAGTCGTGTAACAAGTGCGGCAGTGTTGCTGTCATGTACGGCGTTATATGCCCTCATTGCTGGTACGTCTGCATTTTCATTCCCGATACTGTTGTGGTCGCTGATTGATCGGGGTACCAGAGCTCCTTGTGGATATGGTGGATGTTGTACTGAAAGACTCTGGAATCGAGGAAAAGTTCTTGGGAATCACTTTGTTTGCGCTGGTGCCTAATACCACGGAATTCATGAATGCTATATCGTTTGCCCTGAACGGAAATATCTCGCTGAGGTACTCTTTAGCCTATTTGTTTCCTTCACACCTAACCTTCGCTTGTGATCGATCTTTCTTCCCAGTGTTGAGATCGGCTCTGCCTACGCTTTGCAGGTCTGTCTGCTCCAGATTCCTGCCATGGTTGCGTTCTCTGCTTGGTATGCACCCGACAAAATGGGCGAGGTCGCAAATGCATTCACGTGCGTATCAAACATATGCTCTTGATGTTGTCGGTGTTAAATACATTTTTCCTTGTATTTATCCAGGCTCGTATTCCCGCGCTGGGATGTCATCGCAATCATCTTGTCCGTCTTTCTGATGACTTATACCTATATCGAGGCCAAGAGTAATTACCACCGTGGAAGTATCCTAATTTTGAGGTAAGTATCTATCTTGGGCTATATATGCGGTATGCTGATGTGTCGCAGTTACGTCGTCCTTGTTTCCGGATTTTATTTCGCTCCACGCAACTCTAATGACCAGGAAGACATTGTTATGGCTGGAGATGTAGGAGCTCTTTCTGTCGTCTCACAGCTGTATGCGGCCCTCTGGTCGTAGGACAACGAGTACTACGCCCGTGCGGCCACCTTCTCACCTTGCTTGTTCCAACTACCATCCGTTCGTTTGATATAACGATCACATCGCCGCCAATAGTCATAGTTGATTTTTATCTTCATTAAGGGATACTTGCATTCGCTAGGTACCAATACTGATACATTGTGGCATGTTTGTAATGTGAAGTTGAGAATTGGTTTAGAACAATCAAATTGCAACTTCGTTTGATCCCCTTGCTCGATCAATGCATGCTTTGCATGCTCTCAAGTACCTTCTGAATCCTATCTGCCGATATCTTGAGTTTTTCTGGCTCACTTTGTCCATCCATAATCCGCTTGAGTGCCTGTGGGTTTCCCACAAACTGTAAGAAGCGCTCGAGGAAGTCGCCATCGAGGAACCCGAAGGATGACGCATCCGCGTCACTGCGGCCGCGGACATTCTTTGGCGTGCGATACCTGCATGCAAAGTGAATATGATGGTTATTAAAGGCAACGGCTCATGGCGCACTTTGTGTGATCTGGCCCATTCTGTTTCTGTATATAGTTGGACAGGTTGCGTTGAAGGCCAGTGAGGTCCAAGGCAAGGTCATCGGCAAGATCGATAATCACACCGATAAGGCCGGTAGACGTGAAGAACAACTGTTGGGGCTGCATCGGCGCGTCCAGCGAAACTTCCTGAGACGACAGTGTGCCTACTATGCGTAAGTATGGGAAAGTCACGATCAGGGGTACGCATACCAGGCAGGAACTTGTTGACCAAGTCCCCAAGGAAGTAATTTCCGTCTCTCTCCAGGAGCTGCCGCATGCCCGATTTCTGGAGACTGAAAGTATAAAGGTTGTATTCACTCTGAGCACAAGAGAATGAGCGCGCAACGCCAAGCAATGGCCCTCAGCTTACATTTGCGCCAATCAGTGTCGAGTTGCTCATGAGCTCGACACAGGTGGGCCATAGTGGGCCATAGTCTCTGGCAATCAAGTGCAGTCGGTTGTCCTCCAGCCGCAACATCGAGATTGAGCTGATTGCGTCACCTAACAGAATGATATCGCCGCGAGACGCGAGACTTGTCACCAGATAGTTGTGGTTCCAGGTTGCTGTTTTCGTCATTATCATATTTCCATTTCCTGTGTCCATCTTGAAGACAATGACCTGCGGGACAAATAAGTGGCTGCGTATAGGGTTTACAGGCTGATTCGTTACCATACTATTGACTGCCGCAGCGATCATAGAATTCACAGAAATCAAAGCGTAGGGGCATCCCTTGACGTCATACGAAGTTACAACAGACATGTTTACCTGCAATGCGTTCGACGTCAATTCCAGAATAAAAATGCGTCCCTTGGAGGCTTCGGTGTCTTCGTCTTCAAGTGTCACTGCTGCCACATACAGATACGATCCGGAATTCGCTGTGAAGGACAACAGTGACGTCGGTTCCTCGCCTTGCTCTAGATTGAAATGCCCAAGCTCTATGTGATATCATCAATAAGGTTCTTTTGTACGTTGGACTTGACTCACTATGAAACGATATGTCGTCAAAGACATGTATGGAGCCCCTGATATCTTCCAAATCTCCGATGCGAGCCGGGGTTATGCAACGACATGCGACGGCAAAAACCCTGAGCGCAGGAATGTGCGTAATGCGCAAGGGATTGTTGAGGCCAAGAGGTATCTGAGAGCCGTCAGCTGGGCTTCAATAGAAATAGCAAGTCCTTTGACCCACAGAGCGTATATGCAATTTATCGAAGTTATTCACGTTCCCAACGACCAGTCCATCGGAGTTGGCAAGGACTATGGACGACGGGTAAGCACTTGTACTCAATTCCGCTGCAGCTGTCACATCCTACGAACTTGTTGGTCAGGAACAATGCTGTGAAAAGAAAAGTGTAATAACCTTGAGTATAAGCGGCGAATACATCAACCTCTCTTTCTCCCAGAATAAGATTGCTGTCCGGCTTCCACAGGCAAGTACTGTTTGTCTCGTACCGATCCGACACGAACGCATTGTTACGGGAAGACTTCCGATGGAAACCAGTTTCTGGTCAAGTAGTTGATCATTTCGATACACAAATGACGCGATGGAACCATCCGTAAGCCCGACGAGTAGGTGTACATTTGAGAACTTGGAGTCATCAGACGTGAAATTGTACAACAGCAGTGAGCGGGGTGCAGAAGGGAATACGGGGGTCGCTGCAATCGTGGGCATGGTTCCATCCTTGGGTCTCAGTGAGAGTATCTCGACGTGCTTAGATGTCCAGAATCCAACCACGATATTAAATGTGAAGTCCTTGGCTGGATCCTGTGGAAGACACGAGACTGCTGAAATCTCTGCGTCACGATTATTGTGAACAAAATTGCGCTCCCTGCAATAACGCACAACAATCAATCAAATCTTTGCCTAGATGTTCATACTCACTTCAGCTTGATAAATCGTTTGTCATTCAGAGTCAGCAGCACCACCCTCCCCCAGTTGAGTGCAAGCACAACCTGGCTCGCGTTGATACTTGCGGCTACGATCTCTCGCCCCTTCCACAGCCCCTCCTTACCAGGATCCGCAAACTTTTCTAAGGTCCATAGTTCACCAACTCTCGTGTACTGCCGCACACCAGGGTCATACTCAAGTAACAGCAGGCCCTTCGAAACGACCTGTATAACATAACTCGAATCTGCATAATCGGACTTTTTTTCCGCGTTGAGCGTACGTCGAACGACATTTGACACTGCAATGGTAGGTAAATCGGTGATAAAACCAATGTTCCTGTCACCGTCGATGCTGGAGATCGATGAAGCGTTGTCAAAACGAAAAACGTGCGTTTCTTGCAGAGTTGAGACTACGACGTGTGCATAATCGCTTAATTTCATCATCAGCGGTTCCAATAGACGCCGAGACAAATGAAAACCCTTACGGTGCACTGTACATCACTTTCAATGGCCAGATATGGGTGACATTCCCGAGCCCCAGGACTGTCGCTTTCTCGGAGAAGTCAGCGCCACTGCGTATGACTTTGATAGTCCCTGTGCTCCTGCCACCAGAGCATGTTACGATTTCGTTCTACATCACTTCAGCCTCAAATCTGTCGACAGTCATTTGGCATACCTGTCCACTGCCATCAGTGTCAACCAACACAGCGTCAAGTATTGGAGCGAGATTGTTAAAGGACTCTAGCTCAGTGATGTAACTCCCTCTTCCAACGACGATATAACCCGGTCCATCGTTGTTTCTACCTGACACATGTGAGTTGAGTGCGTTAGGGCTGATGGTCAGTATCGTAGATGGAACAGGCAATGTAGGTGCATCGAGCGCAGAAGATGGAGTAGTGGTAATCTGGAGCAATTGCGAGCCACCAAAGTGCGAACCATTGTAGAAAACTTGATTGTCAAGGTAGGTTAATGTGGTTGATGCAGACGTCTTAGTGAACATGGTCAGCACAAGAACAACCAGCGAGACTTGAGCAGACCTACCTCTCCGAGTGCCATCAATGTCAGCGTTGTGCCTCCAGAAAGATTTATCGAAAGCAACGCAAGCTTTCCATAGCGGTCCCCAATCAAGTACTTCTGCTTCTTGTAGTCAACAAGACACCATCTAATGTCAGGTGAGCCCATAGCCTCGGTCATGCGAACGGAACTCACGCAGTGACTTCTGCCCATGGCCATTCTACTGCAGCTCTAAGTTTCCTCTTCTTCCGCTCTATCCCCTTCTCTTTAGCACTTGCTTCTGCATCTCCAGTGGTTTTCTTCTTATCTGCACGTTTCTTCCTGCTCTCCCTCTTCATCTGCGTTTCGACGTCCACAAAATCATACAGTATGATCTTTCTCCCACCAATAATGAGGATACCACCTTCGAAATCATCAGTCGTCACCATTTTGGGAAGGAATGTGTATAATATTAGGGGTTCCGTCATCGTCCATGGCTGTACTAAACAATTTGCCCGGGACAGTAAGTGAGGGGAGGAGTGGCGAGGGTAACGTAGAAAGCTGGAGGTCCTCAATAGAAAGGTCGCGAGTGAGAAGCTGGAGGCGTTGTTGATAGTCGATGTGCATCATTGCCAAGGTATACGTATTCTGAGATTTTGACACAAATGTAATGTCCAGAAGGTTGAGCTCAGTTATTCTGACAAAAAGCATGAGCATGATTAGCGCGAATAATGCCACGACATACGATGCATCAAAGTCACGGTCGTATCGTCCATTTCGATCAAGCACCACGACCTTGAGCTTGCCTGTGTACGCACTCACGACAGCCACATCCCCAAAAGGATCGACTAAAAGAGTGTGGCAAAACTCTGCTGGTCGAGCACTGCGCTCAGACAATGAGAGATACTTTGTAACAGTAATCCCTGCATCATTCACAGTAAAAGATAGGAATATAAGTTCTGGCTCCGGGTGATCGGTAAGCACAAGCAGACTGATACTGCTTCCGCTCTAGAAAAATGTCCCATAATCTCAATATGAAACTATAGGTGCGTTGTTTGCAGGCTGTTGCTCACCAAGACTGGCACAGCCCTAATAACCCTTATTCTTCCCCAAATATCAAGACCCTGTTGATGACGGAGCCCTTCTGGAAGTAGCGCATAGATATCAATCCTGTTTGGCTTTGCAATGACAAGAAACTCAGAGGGCTGCTCATCTTTCAACCTAAATTTGAGCGAATCTACGACAGATGATGCCGAGTGAAAGGTGGTAACGACCTTCATGGTGAACTGTGCAGCTGTCACAGGCTCACAGCCACTACACCATGGAAATGCCCCAGGTTTAAATCACGTGAACTTCTAAAGTGGCCCAGCCCCTATGGTAGGTAAGTAGCGCTTGCAAGCCATAGTAATGGGGCGTGGTGTACAGGGTTGGGATCTAAACGACTAGGTACAATAGCATCGCTATGACATTTTGAAGCGCTGTCTGACGGGAGGAGTCGGCCCGCATGAGCATACCTCTCAGACACTAGCTCCCTAAAAGACTTCGAGCCACAAGGGTGACTGCACCACCTGCAATAGCGCTGCCCACAACGAGCAGTACATCCCGATCTTGAATAATTCGTGACACCGAATGCAACCATATTGACGAGTGCTCCAGTCCAGTGCCGATTTGTTTTCCAGCGAAAGATACTGTCACAGCTGGCACTGGCAATGGGCTAGGCAGATCTCGAGCATCGTATGCCGCCCTTTCTACAATCTCTGAGATCAACCCCTCCTGCTTTACCAACCGCTTTTCCAATTTCGCGCTTCCAGACTCTATCAAAGCTTGAGTCTCTGTAGCCATTTCTTCCACCTTCTTTTCGAATGTTTGTGCTAGTCTTCGCCTCTTCCACGGCTCAACCACCACGATCGCTAGTAGGAACACCACTACATTGACCCCAAGCACCATCATACTTCCATAAGTACTCGCACTTCGGATCTTGTCGCTCCATACTTGCTCCTCGTGGTACCGAGCCAGAATGGCACGCATGAGCTCTCCAAACTCTCTATCCAACGCATCTTCATTCTCGGAGACTTTGGCCTTCGTCGTGACCTCGTGTTGTTCCAGCTGATGATCTGAACGTACGAGAGAAGTGAAGGCGCTGACATCGCTGTCTGTCCACGAAGATTTGCGCTGCAAGAGCTCATTCACTTGGCGCTGGGAAAGGGAGCGCTGTAAGACAGCATCATCATACGCTGTCTTAGCTTCTCGAGCTGCTTGACGAGTAGCCTTGATTCTAGCCTCTTGGTCAACATAAGTCTCAGTTGTAGCACAGACACAGCAAGGAAATGCAGCACACCCTGTTCGACTACCCGTTGTTTAAGTGCATCAATCTGTTCGTAGCCCGTTACGCGGTTGAGTTGAGAGCCCAATTGAAAAAGTTTTGTGGATGTTTTCTGCGTGAACTCATCTGTGCGTTGACGGAGTTCGTCCGTTTGCTGCTTAAATCCAACAGTCGCAAGTGCCATCCAATCTCCAATGCGCTGCTTGATGGCGTCTAGATCGTATGCGGATATCTTGGAATCGAGTCGTCGAGAAGAGTCGGCGGGCTGGACTTTTGGACTAGCAGACGCAGCTCCGGATGGATATCCATCACCCTCAGGCACATTAGCATGGGTTTCCTGGTGGGGTTGGGCTTGCGAGCCAACATTTGATGGTCCGGGAGACAGAGAACTCGTTGATTGCGCATTAGTGCGCAGACATGAATGAGAGAAGGTGCGTAGATTGTTCGTTGACGGCCTCCATGCCCTGGTCCGCAGCATGATATGCCTAGACGAAAATAGTTGAGCAGAAGACACAGTACTGGTTCCGAGCCGCGCCGACGAACGATACACCTGGGTAGCGCCTGAAGTATTTGATCTTGATTTGATCAGGCCTTGCCTACCGGAGACAAATGCCACTTGCAACAGACAAGCTGCTAGAAGAGCACAACAAAACGAGAAAAATTCGCGCAGTTTACATAAATCTATTGCATTAAGATATCAAAATGTCGTGTCACCTAGTGTGTTGACGTGTCATGAGCTGGCCAATAAGCAACCAAAACCAATGTTATCCTTTAGCTCCAGACATCTAACATTAGCCGTGAGCGTTCCTTCATCAGCTTGATCTCGGCCGTGCCATCTGCCTCACTCCCACCCTTCGCCTCTCCTAAAATCCGCGCAAGAACCTCTTCCACTGCCTTGCTCATTGCTTTGGCGTCACCACAAATGTACACATATCCCTTCCCATTCAGGATGGCGTCAGCGATATTCTTCCGGTCGTCCCAAATGAGATCCTGCACGTAGATCTTGCTACCATCGGGCTTGTACGGCGGCTCCCGCGAAAATGCGCAGTGCATCGTGAACTTGCCCTTTAGCTCGGCAGTGTATTGTGGCCACTCGTCTTTGTAGAGGAAGTCTTCCGTTGACTTGCGGCAACCATAGAAGAGTGAGATTTGACCCCAGTCTGCCAGAGCATCATCACCGTTCTTCTCAATTGTTCGGCGAGCAAGAGCGACACGTTCTTGGATGAACCCTCGGAATGGAGCAACACCCTGAGTAGTATCTGTGAGCGGAGAGTTTCGAAATACCTTAACGAATAGACTTACAGTGCCAGGTCCAACCATGATGACAGGGCTCTTAGGGTTTGTCGGTAGCCTGAACGTAGAACGGCGAACGTGAACAGGAATCTTGTAAACATCCTCAGTCTTGTGTGCCCCGCGGGGACCCTCGATGGCATACGCCGGCAGCGACACATGTTCTAGTTCCTCGCTAGCGGCAGCGATCTCGCCATTAGCGGCGTGTTTGATATTCAGCAAGAAATTTGAGCCGACGCCATGTACCCAACGAGGAGCAGTGAGCTTGTTGACAATGGACTCGTATTTGAGGACAACAGCCGTCACGTGCACGGAGGTAGGGTTAAGCTTGGGACTACTCGATATAGAGTAATAGCGGGGTTGAAGACGAGGGATTGATGAAATGACGATATCAAAGGGAATGGCCCAGGCAGTGGTGTTCTGGGGCGTAGGGTGTACATTAATGTCATTGCTTGCGGCTAGTTGAAGGACTTCGCCAAGCTTTAAACATCCATTAGTGACAACAGCTGCATACTCATCCTTATTCGAGGTAAGATTACGCATGAACGCATCGGCCTCAGGAGAGGGCGCAAACTTGGCAAGAACACCGAGAATCTGACGACCGGCGACAGCACTGATGTCAATATAATGGCGGAGGACGCTAATGTAGGTTGAAGGAACAGGGAATGGGACCTTAGCCAGAGCGGGGTCGAGCGAATCGACATTTATAACGGTATCTTTCTTGGAGTAGAGTCCAAGTGCACAAAGGAGGCGGTCGACCTCAACGTCAGGGTTGAGAGGCCAAACGCCGACGTGATCGCCGTGTTGGTATGTGATTCCAGAGCCTTCGATGTCAAGCTCGACATGAACGCAATTACGATCTCCACCAACTTGGAAAAGTTCGCGAGCAACCTTGACGGGAGAGGCGTACGGGTTCTTGGCATCGTGGATACCTTTGGTCTTTGTAAGAGCACGCGCAGAAAGTTCGCCTATACACCAAAATGAGAGAAGTACAAAAATGGACAGCGGGTACTTACCAAGATAAACTTTTTCCGGAGGGTGAGATTCCAATTCGGTAACAGCGAAATCTGGTGTATCACCACCCTGACCCTCTTCTACACCCAAAGCTTCAGCGAATGCAGGCCAAAAATTGTCCTTCCACTCTAGGTAGTCCTCTTCCATGCTCTTATCATCATCTCCCTCACCACGCTCGCCGATCCTGACTGCGCCCATTTTGGTAAGTTCAGCATCTACCTGACGTGCTATGGCGTTGTAGTGTTCGTAAGTCCTGTTGCCCAAACCAAAAACGACATATTTGAGACCCTCGAGTCTATGTTGACCGTTACTGAACTCGAATGCAGAATCGGTCAAGTTTTCCATGAGCTGAACTGCGTTATCGGTGGGTTCACCCTCGCCATAGGTAGCCATGACAAAGATGACACAACTATCCTCAGGGACCTGATCTAGATTCTCAAAGTCGTACTCTTCGGGGTCGCAGACAAGAGATGTGAGTCCGAACTTGGTTTTCGCTTCTTTGGCAATACGGATTGCATATTCCTCGCCAGTACCAGTTTGCGAACCATAGAATATGATGAGACGTTTTTTCTGACAAGAATATCAGAGATACGATATATTGATGCGATCATGAAGCTTGGAAGCTGATGGGCTTACCCCTTCCTTCATTTTAGCAATAAAATCTCGAGGGTTTCCATGGCCGTTAGCGAATTTCGAAGGAGTAACCAAGACAGCTTTGGGCGTCGAGGAAGAGAATATTGAATCACGAAACAGATATGCAGCAGCTAGGACTACGCCCAGCGCAAGTATTGCGACGTCCGAAGAGGACGCGACAGCCATTAGTGGACGATACCTAGATGAAATGATTGTAGTAGAGAGGACGAAACCGGGGGAAGAAGAGCAGGAAAAGCAAGAATGGTCGCTCAACAAAACTTAAGGACAAGAAGCGTAGCAATGCAAGGCACTGAAATGCCGACGTGGCGAATGTATCCGGTTTTCCCACGGATGATTATAATGGGTAAAGTAGTATTTAGTCAGCATTTATAATAAAACAAAACACTTTTTTTGATTTCAATTCATTCCTTGTGTCTCTAAAACGGCTTGGTAGAGCCACTCAGTAAGGGAAATTGGATCTTGCTCAACGGCATATTTGAAACTGAATCAACACTAGCTCGATTAGTTGATCATCATGAGAGCGATACACAATGATACCCACTGCCCGAAGCGATGTGATGATTTTGGCCCAAATTTGACCAGTTTCTATGAATATTCCTTGATTTGCGGGGTCGGTATTTAAATATTTAAACCTAGACCGTTGACTAAATTGCAGTGACTCATGCATGGCCGTGGACGTTGAACGCGTGTAGTAGTCTCGGCGGCGTGATCGATCGGATTCAAATGAGCCGCGCTGCTAACGAGGGAATGGTCTAGCTAACTACGTGGCGGTGGCGTTGCCAACCAGGGTTTGAGACAAGACGGAGGCAAGAATCAGAAGATAACAGCCTTATGTAAGTGTCTGAATATTTATGGAAGAACTTCTTGGAACTTGAAAGATCATCTCAAAGTATTCAGACAATTCAAATGTTTGTCAGTCACCATCTGAGTCAAGCTTTACAGCATGGATTCACCCTGGGAGGAGGACCCACGAGCAGATTATGCTCCTGAAGCAGACTGGGCAAAACTCTCAAATGAGTTCACAAACGTATGCCCACACACGATTCATTCTTCCCTTGATGATTGATGTTTCCAAATCTGTAGTCTGGATATCGAGAAGGCATAATCGCAGGCAAGGAATCCGCACTTCAAGAGGGTTTCGACGCTGGTTTCGCGCATGTAGGAGTTCCGATAGGTCGTGATTTGGGCTCGATGCGTGGCGCAATCTCTGCGATCACCTCATTCTTGAGCTCAAAAAGCCAAGATAACTCAATCAGCTCTGACAATGGCACGCGAAATATCATCATCGCTCGCAGGTGCTTCGCTTCTCCGATATCGCTCCTATCGATCAGGAAGCAGAGCAACACGCCAGGGAGCATCTTGATGCAAGTGACGATCCAGTCGGACAGAGTGAGGAATTATCGCAAAAGAGAGAGATGGAAGGATTAGAAGATATGCTACAGAGGCTCACTGCTGGCGCTCCAAGTAGACCGTTGCAGGATAGGCCCACTAGAGAGGATGTGATCCGTTTGAAGGAAGGTATTCTTGCGCTGAGTGGCCAGTTGGGTTTGGATATTACACCCTAGTGTAGGGTTAGGGTTAGGGTCTTAACGGACACGTACTACCACTGCTTTACAAACTACATTCAACTACGCTCGATCTTGTTTCAACACCTTTAAATGTCGGTCCTTCGGTGAGCCCTCTCACTAAAAGAGTCCATACTGTGTTCATGAGCTTCGAACGCCAGGCTTGGACTATGTGTTCTCGGAGTCTACTCCATGTTTCTAGTATGCCGATTTCACTTATTCTGACGAAAGGCAGTTGCTCACCAGCGTCATGCTCAGCTATGGGCTGTAGCGCAGGAACGACGTAGGTACAACGTATAGATCCACTTGCAGGAACTAAACAGCCACTTAGTGTCAGTTCCGTTCCAACACATAGACGGTCAATCGACCGACAAGTTTAAGTCTCCATTCTTCCTTGGGACTTGTCAGAGCTTCTTGAGCTCGCTGTCTGCCCTCGCATACATAGTCATCCGTGGAAAATCAGGGTCATCACTATCGTCTCTACTGGGCCTAGACCTCGTCTCCATGACGCAAACGAACAAATCATCCAATTCCAAAACACATGGATCTTCGAACACTAAAGTCGGCAGGCCCCGCCCAGTTCTTCAAGCGCACCATCGCATACTTCTTCGCCCACATCCAAAGTTCTTCTCTTGCGCTACCTCCAAGTATCGGCTTTTATCACACTAGCTGCTTCATTTGGCTTCGCAACCCTCTCGTACCTTACTTACCCTACAATGGTCTTGGGGAAGTCCTGCAAGCTAGTCCCAGTGATGCTCATGAATTTCGTCATGTACAGGAGACGCTTTGCTCCACATAAGTACATCGTAGTCGCGATGGTCACAGTCGGTATCAGTGTCTTCATGGGCTTCGGGAATGAAAAGCCATCAAAAGCCTCGTCTAATGGCGAGCAGGGGATCACATGGCCAAGTTGATCGGCATTCTCTACCTTCTCGTTAACCTCATTCTCGACGGCGCCGTGAACTCGACCCAAGATGAGGTATTCGTTCGGTACAAGGTGACCGGGCAACAGATGATGTTCTGGATCAATCTGTTCTGCACGCTGTTGAGTACGGCGCTTGGAACACTTCCCTTGCCGCACATCCCCGTACTTCACCCCTCGGGCGGTTTACAGTCAGAATTTCCAAATGCAATTGGGTTTATAAGGACGCATCCTTCTGTCATCGTACCACTAGTCCAGTTTTCTTTGACTGGCGCTCTTGGACAGCTGTTCATTTTCGAGACGTTACAGCATTTTGGATCGCTGACTTTAGTGTTCGTAATCCTATTCTGGGGTTTCCGTCATGCCTTTGCTCATCATACATTTGCAGAATGATTACATTGACAAGAAAGATGTTCACCATGGTTCTCTCTGTGGTAGTTTATGACCACAAGCTCACTCTCGGGCAGTGGGCGGGCGCGGGCATCGTGTTTGGAGGCATCTCTGTCGAGGCGTGGGTAAAACGCAAAGGTCAGAACCTTGTTGCCGCGGATACCTCATATCTGATAATTTTCTTCAGAGGTCCATGCCAAGCGTGTATTACAGGAGAAAGAGAAGGCAAAAATCAAGTCACTATAGATTATACACAGTTGACAACTTGGCCATATTGGACCCCAACAGACCTTATACCATCCATCATGACAGGACACGAGATACTTCTAAAAGCAAGTATACAGTAGTAGTAGACTAAACAGAGTCAAACTAAGGGAAATGAAAAGTTCCAGTGTAAGCACGGTCATAGATCCGTTGCCATTGCGTCGTCCCCTTCTCCGTCGACTAATGCTCTTTTACGGTCTTCCTCCCTGATGGATTGTTAATCTTAAGAGACACAAAGAACAGGGGATAATGTCCAGAAATGGACGCACCTGATTTCCTCCTCATCGTCATCATCATCTCTCTTCCTCCGGGAGACAACTCTTTGCATCTGTCCTTGCGGAAACCCAGCAATAGCGACGGATGCCTTGTATATCGACTCGTATTCCTGGGACACAACATAAGAACATAAAGCTCCCTCGCAGCATGCTTCGTTGTGGTGCAAGACAAAAGCTCGAGGCACAGGAACGCAAAGCTGACCAAGCTCGCGGACATAAAACTCACCTTGATCTGAGTCAAGAAGCCACCATTTGGCGAAATACAGTAGCGACGATTTTGAACAAGATGAAGAGCGTCCTCCCATGATAACTGACAACGACGCATGACGAACATGACAACAAAGGCAGGTGATAGGGAAATTCCGCCTGTATTGTAAATGCGCTGAGTTGGCGTTGCGAACAATCAAGTGCAGAGCGCACCGTTGCAGTGAACTAGAACAGTGCCCTTTCTATCCAATGATTCGGTAATGAAATTATGGGCTCTGGCTGATTGTTAGCATGTTCATAGAATATCGTGTGGCGCATACACACTGCGGGAACAGACGAATGACATTTTGGTCTTCGTTATCCTCCACATCCAATACGAGGTACTCGAAATGTTCTGGGAAACGTGGTTTTACGGAGAATGCTTCCTTCTTATCGCGTATACAGAGTCTTGTGATGAAATAAGAGACGCGTCGATTAATCAGTGGAACCGTCGATCCAAGAGGGTTTAAACTTCACATGTGAGTGACACCGAGCGAGTTGAGCACCTCAAGCGACTTTGATGCTTGGAAAGGGCCTAGTAGAAGACCAGGAATGATCTCTTGGCATTCCCGACGCATTTCATACCTGATAATGGAGCGCATTCATGGCTGTGGTGCAAGAGCGTGGCGGCGCATACCTCCATTCCACATCTCCTGGGCCCTGGATTAGGTTTTTGAGAGGCTCATCTGTCAATGGAAACACACTACTGCTGTTCGAAGGAGTTGACATATCGGATGGAAATGACATGAATGAGTACTAGCGCGCCATAAAACCGAGATCAAGAACAAGCTATTACTTAAGACTCCGAGAGTATATTCGGAACGTAATGTTCGGAAGCAATACGTCCCATTCGCATCTCTCTCCTTCCGCCTTCGTTCTACAACCTCAATTGATCCGTTCGACCAGTAAGTCATATCTCTGTATGACTGTTCACTTAGAACAAGTCCCAAAGTCATAGCATTCAAGATCAAAGTCATGGACTTTGATGATGACATACCGTATGTTCGCGGTATGTTTTACTTTGTCGCACGTTTGCATAGCTAATATTCCTGCTTACAAGAACGCTAATCGAGCATGAAGATCAAGCGCCTGCGCCTGATTCTGCCTCAACTTGTCGAGTACCATGTACAATCATCAGTGGCTTTCTTGGGGCAGGGAAATCTACCCTGCTGAGGTACGCGACACACTCGGCATCACGCACACCGTATACCTACCCCATCATTCATTAGGCGTATTTTGACGGAGCGTCACGGGTATCGCATAGCCGTGATCATGAATGAATTTGGCGATACTTCAGTGAGCAATGATTTAATCTGCCCACAATTACGTCTATTAAACATTCATCGGAAGAGCATCGAAGGTTTCTGTTACTATACTAACGATATGAAGTCCCTCGCTAACATTAAGTTTAGCTAAAACTATCAACATATCCTCGGAAGATGACCCAACAGCAGAGAAATCTCAGGAACTCCTTGAGTTGGCAAATGGGTGTCTGTGCTGTTCTATCAAAGACGCTGGCGTAGCTGCCATTGAGAAACTCATGCAAAGGAAAGGTGCATTTGACCATATCCTACTGGAAACTACTGGTCTTGCTGATCCTGGTACGCAGTCCACGATTTGTTCTTGATGTTTTACATTTAACTTTTGTGTCTCCTAGGCCCTATCGCGTCCATGTTCTGGCTCAACGAGGAGTATGCCGCTGGTTTAGGTCGACAGATTTCCCTGGATGGTGTAGTTTGTGTCGTTGACGCTGTCTTTGGTCAACAGGTACATTGACACTTTTCTGACTTTTGCAAGTTCCTCCGCTAAATCATATCCTAGCAAATGGAAGAAGATCATTCTGTCGACGGCATCGGCGAAAGCCTTAGGTAATGGATCACATCTTGAATCTGGTTCGCCACTTATAGTATCTCCAGACAGATAGCATGCTCCGATGTCATCCTGTTGAACAAAGTCGATCTAACATCAGAAGAGCAATTGCGCTCGACTGAAGATCTCATACAAAGGGTCAATCCCTCCGCTCCGATTCACCGAACTATTCGCGGTCAGATTGATCTAGCGCATATAATGAACATCAATGCATATGCAGGGGGGATAAAGGGGTTGCGATCTGCACAACACCAACATGACGACTATGATAATCATGACCACGCTGGACCCACCGTCTCCGCTAAGCACTACGAATTGCGTGGCATATCTAGTCTGCAGGTCACTCTTCCTACGTTATCCCGCCATCGTCTCCAAGAACTAGACGAGTGGATACGCACAGTTCTGTGGGAGAACCGAATCCCAGACAATGACCATCAGACAGGACTATCGGAACTCAAGGTCCTTCGCTGTAAGGGTCTCTTCGTGATGGAATCTGGGGAGCAGTACGTTCTGCAGGGCGTGCAGAGTATGTATGACCTATCCTTAGTAGAAGGGGATGTCACAGGTATTCCAGATTCAGGGAAATTGGTGTTGATAGGAAAGGGTCTAGACGACTCGGTTAGGCAGAGCCTCAAGAGATTGCTAGTGTAGGAAGCCTACTAGTAGCTTGTTACATACGTGTCTGGAGACAACTTCGCGATTTCCTTATCCGGTTATCCAAACTCGCTTCCGAAGGTCCACCAGCAAGTCATTCATGAATCATAGATATTTTACATAAATCGACCATTAATTCTAGAGAAACTGCACTCACGCTTCTACACACACTCACTCGGGCGTACACATAGACTCAAAAGGTACATCGATGGAGGCCCCAGATCCAGCTAATGTTCGAATAATCACGACTCTCGGGCATGTCGATCACGGAAAGACTACGCTAATGGATGCCCTCCTCGCGGCAAACAACATCATTTCTCATCGGATGGCGGGGAAACTGAGGTTTCTTGATAGTAGAGAGGACGAGCAGGAGCGTGGGATCACAATGGAAAGCAGCGCAGTATCGCTCAAGTTTCAGGTCATGGGGCAACCTGACGAAGGTACCCATCTCACCTTGATGCGTATGCCAAGGAATAGTAATAAACATGCCCAGAAAGGTCCCCAAAGACATATATCGTGAATATGATCGATACCCCAGGGCACGTCGATTTCTCGAGCGAAGTCTCCACAGCGTCTCGGTTGTGTGATGGTGCACTGGTCCTCGTAGATGTCGTTGAAGGTGTGTGCACGCAGGTGGGTAAGTCTGTTTATGATGGAGTACATCTAATCCCAGTTGTGTAGACTATTGCTGTGCTTAGACAGGCATGGGAGGATCGCCTCCGCCCGATACTCGTCATCAATAAAATGGATAGACTCATCACGGAGCTGAAGCTCGTGCCCACCGAAGCTTATCAGCATCTTTCGCGGCTGATCGAACAAGTGAATGCTGTCATGGGCAGTTTTTTTGCAAGTGAATTGATGGAGGACGATCTCCGATGGAGGGAAGAGCGCGATCGACGACTTGCTGAAAAGAAGGATCAACTTGCAGATGAAGCCGAGGCGTCCGCCAATGACGCGGATGACTTCAAGGAGAAAGATGACGAAGATATCTACTTTGCGCCGGAGCGGGGTAATGTAGTCTTTGCGTCTGCCATTGATGGTTGGGGTTTCAGAGTTGGGAACTTCGCTCAGCTCTATTCTGCGAAGCTCGGTTTCAAGGAAGCCAATCTAAAGCGCGTTTTGTGGGGCGACTTCTATCTCGATTCCAAAACCAAGAAAGTTATCAGTCACAAACATTTACGCGGACGCGCATTGAAGCCACTCTTTGTTCAGTTTGTGCTGGAGAATATCTGGGCAGTCTATGATGCTGTTGTAATGAACCCGTAATCATCAAGTCTTTATATGCGCCAAATGATATGCTAATAAATCTTTAGGAACACAGAGAAAGTGGCCAAAATTGTAACAGCTCTTAATCTGAAGATATTACCTCGGGATCTGAGGTCGAAAGACAGTCGACAATTACTGTCCACGATTTTTACAAAGTGGCTTTCACTGTCTACGTGCATCATTCAGGCGACTATCGATGTCGTTCCTTCTCCTCCTGTTGCCCAGGCAATTCGCATCCCCAAAATGCTCTATCCTAACATATTCGACAAGAGCATACAGCCCAAGAACAAGTTAGAGCAGGATCTTTTCACGTCCGACTTCGCACCGGACGCAGCTGTAGTAGCATATGTAAGCAAAATGTTCGCTGTCGCAGCCAAAGAACTTCCGGAGAACAAGAGACGGGCGGTGACAGCGGACGAGCTACGCCAGCGGGCGCGGGATGCCAAAGAAGCACGGGACAATAGCATTCCAATCTCAGAGACTCCGGACCCTCCCCGTGCAGCCCCAGAATCTCCTCCTAACATGGCTCTAGACAGTTCTGAGGATTCTGAAGTTATCCTCGGCTTTGCACGATTGTATTCAGGGACGATACGCACTGGTTCCACCATATACTGCGTGCTGCCTAAGTACGATGCTTCCCTTCCTCCAAATCACACCCATAATGTTGCCCATCTTATTCTGGCCAAGGTCGAAGGATTGTACGTGATGATGGGCCGGGAACTTATCCCTGTAGACAATGTCAGGGCAGGAAACACCTTTGCAATCAGGGGATTGGGAGGCAAGGTATACAGGAATGCCACACTCTGTGCGCCACAAAGCATAGGCGTTCCAGAGGGCGCGGATCCTGTCCAAGTGCAAAGTAGTCTAATTAACATCGGTGGTGTTACTCGCACGGTAAGCGTCACAAGAATGTTTATATCTCACTGGTGATCATTATTTTCATCATAGGTATCCCCTATAGTGCGGGTTGCGCTCGAACCTGTCATTCCTTCTGATATGCCAAAGCTTGTCGCCGGGATGAAGCTCCTCGCTCAAGCTGATCCCTGCGTCGAAACTTTCCAGCAACAGACCGGAGAACATGTGATTCTGACCGCAGGAGAGTTACACCTGGAGGTATGATTCGATCGCATACTTTCATCTACTTGCATTCACCCTATTTACAGAGGTGTCTAAAAGACTTGCGAGAGAGGTTCGCTCGTGTGGAGATTCAGGCATCTAAACCAATTGTTCCCTTCCGCGAAACAGCTGTGAAAGCTCAAGGTATGCATAATCTTCAGTGTATTGTCTCGCTACCCAACTTCTGAGGATAGATATGGCACCCCCGAAGACGCCAAATGCTACCCGTGGAACAATCAAGGGCGCAAGCACACAGAACTTGGTCACTTTTTCAATTCGTTCGGCGCCTGTCCCCGATGTCATCTTACAATTCTTGCTGCATAATATAACGACTCTCAGAGCATTGCAACAGGATGGCCAAATAAACGGAGATGCCCTCGGTAGTAGTATGGGTATTGTTTCTGAGAGTGAACTGGTTGGTGTCCAAGGTGATGTACTCTACACTCCAAGTGTTAGAGCGGACCAATTTTGGGATGCACTAGAAGATAAGTGCAACGAAGCTGGCGGGGAATGGGTGAATATCATCGACAGAATCTGGTCATTTGGTCCCCGTCATGCCGGGGGCTGTGTTCTCATTGATTGTCGCAAAGATACCACACCATTATCGTGCGTTACCTTGTGGTTTCTTGGGGTGTCACTGACGTCATATTCAGGCTGAGGCATCGTCTCTCCCGGAATCATTCGGCTCAGCCCACGAACATGTCCAGCAGCAATGTTGATTTCACGGGCTATGTTGAGACAGGCTTCCAGCTAGCTATGTTCCAAGGACCCTTGTGTGCTGAGCCTGTTGAAGGGATGGCCTATTTTGTTGAATCAATCGACGTTGATGCTGACGGCGTCCAGAAGGAGATTGGTATGTTTTTATAGGCGCTTGACATCAAGATATTATGTTTGAACAATTTGAACAGTCCAGAATAGGTTGTCGCAAGTGACGGGCTCCGTGATATCAGCGGTGAGGGACGCCTGCAGAAATGGGCTGCTTGATTGGTCCCCTAGGCTTATGCTGGCGATTTATTCGTGTGATATTCAAGCCTCAAGTACGTGATCCACTGGTCAATTCCGGAGCTTATATTAATGAGAGCTTATCTCAGCGGATGTCCTTGGGAAAGTCTATGGGGTGGTTGCGAAACGACGTGGTCGAATTGTGGCTGAAGAGATGAAGGAGGGAACTACGTTCTTCACAGTATCTGCTCTTCTTCCAGTCGTGGAGAGTTTTGGTTTTGCAGACGGTGAGCTTGAATTCGTAAGCAGCTGCGATAGGGTAGTCTCACACCGTGATGCAGATATACGCAAACGAACATCTGGTGCTGCAAGCCCACAGCTAATTTTCAGCGGGTGAGTGATACCGCATGTTAGGCATTCGCAGGTCATTGAAATGTAGCACAAGATATGAATTACTTGATCAAGATCCCTTTTGGATACCAACGACGGAGGAAGAACTGGAAGACCTGGGTGAGAAAGCAGACCGAGACAATATTGCGAAAGGTTACATGGATAGCGTGCGAGAGCGGAAAGGTATGTTCGTGGATCGGAAAATTGTCCAGTTCGCGGAGAAACAAAGGACACTGAAACGGTGAGGTCGGTGGGCTTTCCTTAGCACGTAGGTCTGCGCAGTGCGATAACGCGATATGAACTGTGTATTACGTAATAGTCCGTTGTGAGGCATATGGCTCATCTAAGTTAGCTAACTAAGTTGACCTTCCCTCCGCTTCCGCCAATTCATCAGAATTCGTCCTACTTGAGGTTCTCCGTTCTACGTCAGCTCTTATTATGGCTGCAATCGGTCTCGCTATGTACAGTGGTGCCAACTGTTACCCATCCCAATCCACTACGATGACCGTCGAACAGGAACAGCAGATCTCACAGCTTCCGGAGGAGCAGTATATCTCTACATTCTTCTGTCGAGCTCTATATGACTACCAAACACAAGATGCTTCCTCTCTATCCTTCCACAAGAATGAAATTATCGAGGTTCTCACCAAGCTCGAGTCAGGCTGGTGGGATGGACTCCTTGGCGATGAACGGGGATGGTTTCCATCCAATTATGTGGTAGTGCTATCTGATGAGGAGGCAGAGATCGCTCTTTCCAACAATGGCGCTATAACTCAACAAGGGTCTTTCCAGCAAATAAATGAAGTAGCTCATGATACTCATTCGAATGGCTTCCACTCCCGGACGCAGGACCCTCACTTATCAGACAGTGAACGGTTGCGAAATAAACGTGATCCGTCTGTTCCATCCAATGGTCTTCTTGAATCTCGAAGTGCTGCGGAACACAGTGCGACTTTATCAAGCGATTTTTGGATGCCCCAAGTCACACAAGATGGTCAGGTGAGTGGAGCATTTTGCTTGCTGTGATTCCTGAGACCAATCTCTTCTTCTCCTCCAGATTTACTACGTTAACACGCAGACAGGCCAGATTTCGCGAGATTTACCCATTGAAGGCGACGATGTATCGGCTGGTGAGCTTGCTGGACTAGCTTCTTCTCCACCAAGTTCGCGGTCAGGCACAAGCGCAGCGCTAGGACTCAGCGCCTTGACGGAACAATCCATCCCAGGTTTTGGTGTTCTAAGGCGCTCTGGGACGCCCGAGCCCTGGGTGAGACGACTTGCCGATGATGGCATGTCTTACTATTACTGGAATAAGCTCACTGGTCAAGTGAGCTGGACAATTCCAGAAACAGAGGCTGCTGTGCTCAAGGGCAGGACTCGTGCCCTCACCAGCTCCTCCACTGCCTCATCGGATTTATTCAATAGTCCGGATGAGGATTCGGCGCCAACGCGATTTCGATCTGATTCAACAACATCCCAAACTCGACATGGGCAGGACCGGAGTCACAACAAGCCTGAGCATGTCAGTGATTCTGAAGATTCCTGCCTTTACTCTCCAGACCACGGTGATTCACCCTCAACCAGTGGGCGCTCTCAAAGTGGTCAGGAATTTTTTGCGGACCAATTAGCTCTTAGGAAGCCTTCCGTTGAACTAACCGCAGCCGAGAAAATTGCCCAATCACTCCAGCAATCATTAGCACCACCACCCCCGGATCTTATTTCGGATCTATCCCATTTCGCACACAATGCGATATCCGCCGTTGTCCAGAAAAATCAGTCTTTGGTCGGCGTATCTCGAAGAGCAGAACACGGACAGGTCCTTGATAGCCTCATCAGGGCTGTTGTCATCACCGTCCGTAATCTACTTTACATATCCGCACCTCCTGGTCACATACCCAGTAACCTCATACCACGCGGTGCCCGTGGACGCCGCGAGACTACTGCATCACAAACTCTGTTGAAACCAGCTCAGCGGAAAGTAACCGCCACGTTATCCAAGCTTGTTCTTTCTGCTCGAGCCATGGAGTACGACTCGGGTCCTGCGGCACATGATACTGCATCTCGTGTTGAAAGCGACGCGGCAGAGCTTGATCGTGCCATCGTGACATTCGTTATTGAAGTTCAGCGGTGCCAAAACGAACGACTTGGTGGCGTAGGAGCAAAACGAGTTTTAGGTTGCTTCTCCGCAGTCTACCTTGGGCTGGGGCTAGTTGGTGCGGGGTATGCAGGGTCTTGGAGGGGTTTTGGCTGGGTCCCGCTGGATGATAATGATGAAGCCCCTCAGCGAATTTTAGATGTCGATGTTTTCTCTGAGTTCAAGACGCACATGTTATCAATGCAGGCAAAGTTCGGGACATTCCACGTCACGCTCAAGACCATCGGCGATGAGTCTCGTGAGTGTATCGGTATTCATGCTGCGATCTATCTGTTGATATATCTTCAGAGCAACGAGTATGGACTGCAGGTCGCGAACTTCTTTCCAGCCTTTCATCACTCCTCCTATTCGTTGCCAACATTCACATCGCTCGTCACGTCGATATCGATGGTTTCTACTCCAATATGGCAGATGCTGAACGTGCTGCTTTGTACGCTCAAACCGTGGACAAAGCTCGCTTGCTCATACGCACACTCGAAGCGGTAGTACAAGCTCTATACGATGATACAGCTACACTGCTGCTCACGCTGCAGCGAGTTCGTCGTCTTACTTACAGGGTTTCACGACAAGATGACCCCCAGTACGAGTACCTAGACGCCATCTCCGTCTCCCTCAAGTCAAATCTCCAATTCCTCATGCAAACCATTGATACTCTGCTTTCCCTCGGTAACGATCAAGCAGACATGGCACAAGGGGAATACACAGGCGCGATAGAATGGCGCATGTCACGTTTAAGCATAATTGACTCCAACTTTGACGCCCGTCCCATGTCGGTCCTCGACCCAGCAGATCCAGAGAGCGAGGACATTGTTGACATCGAAGTTGCATTTGGTGCGTCTGGAATGAAAAAGTCAGCGGCCCTTCTCGGCGACCGAGCGCCAACATTCCGAAGTCAATCGCAATTATCTGACACTACCATTACCCTTTCCGATCGGTCACTTACGTCGGCGGTCTCGAACTACGACCCCACTATGTCTGTACACACCCTGGTCCCTTCAATATCTGATAAACCGCCGGATGTCCTGTCGATGAGCGACTCAGCTTCATTACTTGATGACGACTGTAAGAGTTATTTGTTTATTCTCTTCCTTCCTCGGCTTATGATGTATGCAGCCGCGACCACGAGAACGGCAACGAAGATCAAGAAAATCTTTGGCGATGACGCTCCTGAACACATCATCAGCACAAAACCCTGGTATCTGCGACCCGACTACACGAAGAATGACATGACTATCGATGTAGATGGAAGCGTTCGAGCAGGAACTGTTCCAGCTTTGGTCGAACGTCTAACGTCACATGACCCTTCAGGTAAGGATGGTTATCTGCCTACGGCATCATATTCAGTATCGGGATATTATAGACCCTACGTTCATCAAAACGTTCTTGATGACGTACAAGTCATTCACCACCCTTGATGACTTTTTCGACCACCTCGTCCGCCGCTTCCGCATTCAAACTCCGGAAGGCCTGAGTCCCGCTGAGTCAGAAGAGTGGAGAAAACTCAAGCAACATGTCATTCAGATGCGGTATGTCAGTTGATAATTTTTCCGTACTTATGCCTTATGCGGTTTTCAGTGTCCTAAATACTCTGAAGGCCATGATTTCGGATGAAGATTTCCTTGAGAAAGAGGATATGTACATCCTGAATCGAATGAAAGAATTCTTGCAGAACGAGGATGTTAGCAAGTTTTCAGGTGCAAAACAGCTACTTACACTCGTTGAACGTGCAGTGAGTTCAGCGCCGTTGATATTGTTCAGGTTGTCTGACTTGGGCGCCATAGCGTGGAGGAGACGTCAAGAAGGGCTTGACTCCTACTTTGGGCAGCCCACCTACCTCGATCTTGCCCAAGCCCAATAAGAAGTTGAAGCTTTTGGACATAGACCCTTTGGAATTGGCGCGGCAGCTGACGATTATGGAGAGTCATTTATACCAGAAGATACGTCCAGTGGAATGTCTGCAGCGTTCGCGGGAGCAAAAGACAGACCACAACGATAACATTGCTCGGGTAATCCAGACAAGTAATCGGGTATGGTCCGGTCCTCTGATATTCATCGTGTGCTCATAACTTTATCAGATTGCTAACTGGGTAGCTGACTCAGTTCTCATCCACGAGGACTCCAGGAAGCGTTCGGCTATATTAAAGCAGTTCATAAGTGTGGCTGATGTGAGTGGTCTGCTGCGGAATTCATGCGCTCGGTGCTGACTTCCCTCAGCGTTGTCGCTCTATGCACAATTACTCGAGCATGGTTGCTATAGTATCTGGACTGAACTCACCTCCCATAAGGCGCCTCAAGCGTTCATGGGAGCAAGTGAATGCGCGACATATGGCTCAACTTGGCTCGTGCGAGCTGACCATCGATTCAGGCAAGAACTTCAACAATTATCGTTCGACACTTGCAAGAGTCTCGCCCCCTTGTGTTCCTTTCATTGGCAAGCTTTCTACTTGATTCTTCGTTGCCGATGTATTCATTCACATATACAGGCGTCTTCCTTACCACACTAACTTTCATCCAAGATGGAAGCAAGGACACCCTTCCCGGTAACTTGGTGAACTTCCGAAAACGACAGAAAGCTTCGGAGGTGATTCAAGATATCCAGCGCTGGCAAACATTCCCGCACAATTTCAATCCTATTACGAGCGTACAAACTTACATTGAGGAATCGCTTGCCAAGTTTAGCGAGCAGGTTGATGTCGGCGATTACTTTTGGAACCTCAGTCTGGAACGCGAACCTCGCGAGAGAGAAGACGAAAAGATGGCTCGATTACTGCAAGAGAGTGGATTCTTGTAAACAGGGACTTCCATGTGTTTTATTTTTATCTAGTTGTAGAAATATAACTTGCTTCTGAGTAAGTACTTATGATGTTTTATATCTAGTTTCTTAGTTACTCATGATTCAGACTCCACCGTCCCCCAGCTTGATATCAGCCAGAGGGTTTACTCTATGATATGAATCAAATTGATCATCCTTTCAAACATCATGACCCAAAATGAAGTCTTTGTGGCCTACCTAAGGATCTATCGCAAGCGTAGGTAACCATTCTGACTAGTTGCTGATCTCGCCACCCGTATGTGCATTCCACCTCTGAGCCCTTCGTCGTGCTACGACATTGCCCTTGTAAAATGTTGTACGGTCGAATCCAGGGCTCAGCACTGTAGATTGCCACCGACGCGCCCCATGGACTACAACGAAATCGGCAGAATCACCAACACGGGGTACAATACCATCGCCTTCGTCCACGGATTCCCCACTAGCATTGTCCCCCGTGCATGACACCAATAGCTTCTTTAGATGTCGTCGACACCGATCGCTGTGCCAATCGTCAGATTATAACAAGAGCCACGCAGTTCACTCACCAAAAGCACTCTCCAGTCTGGTTCTGTACCCACTTGAAAAAGCGCAACGCCAAGACTAGCAAGCGTGAGAGGATCGAGTGACCCCTGGGGCGTAAATGCATTCTCGACGTTATTCACAGAAAGGGCAACGCGGACTCCGTGATCGCGGTAAACCTGTGGCGCATTGATTGTGCGCCCCGCAAGCGGAACAGGAACTCTCCCACTAGGATCCGCACGACCCATCATATAAACATCACTTTGTGGTAGTGCGACAATCTCCAACGGTAAGGTGACTGTGGCGCGCTTCAATTCGGCCCACTCTCCGCTGGAGAAGAGTCCCAGCCTGGTTGCATGTCCAATAGTAACGAGTTTTCCACTACTTCTGCTCCAGGATCGCTGACGTATCTGTTGCAATACATCCCAGACCATTGGAATGGCATCCGGATCGAGATTGTAATCCAGGTGAAAGTCTGCATGTAGGTCGTGCTTTTCAGCGAGAGACAATATGAGTTCGATGTTCTTGAGCGCATGTGCGCGGTCAGATTCGACCCAAGGCGCAGAGCCGACGACAGAAACGCCCGGGCGAGAAACTGCATCGCGAAGCAGATTATAATTTGGACCGGGTTCTGTTGAAGTAGCAGACTCGTAGAGCGCCTCTTGGGCAAAAGCTGCAAACAGATATCAGCATTCCCAAAAATATCACAATGGAAGGTAAAGGTAGCAGACCAACTATTTGGATATGACAAACCTCAGCCCACTCTTTGGCTAGCTCAAGTCCCATATCTAGGCATGCGAATCCAACTGTCGTGTCCACCTCAACGAAGGCTCGCATCGCAGTGACACCAGCCTCCACACTCTCTCGGATGAGATGAGTGGCCCTAGCGTAAAGATTATTGACATCCTTTGAAAATTCTGCCTTAGCTTTATTTGTTACTCGAAGAGCTTCAGGTAAAGACCTTGGACATAGTCAACATTCTGGCAAACAAAATAATGAAGACGAATATGATGCAACGTACCCAGTAATCAACGGGTCACACTGACCGAGTATAAAACACTTGTCGAGGTGAATGTGCGAGTGGCACAGCCTAGATATAGGATTCAGACCTGGCAGATAATCCAATCGTAGACAAAGTCAAACCTACGAAGGGACTACCACCCCGCCGTCGGCTTCGATGATTTGAGCTTCACCGTGAGGTGCGCATGATCCAGAAGAGGTTATACTTTGCACTCGACCACCAATGCAAGCTATGTCCCATGTAGAAGTCTCTGAATCTGTGCATGGCAGTCGAACGTTGCGTATCACAGTACCAAAATTCGGACTCGCCATTGCCAGTGACAGCGCCTGGCAGATCCTAGCGTCACGGTAGAAACGATCTTGCTGGGGGAGCACGGGCGCAATTTCTCATGATCTTGTGAATGTCAGTTGGACTTCGCCAAGACGATCCAACAATAGAGACCCAATTGAAGAGTCGAGCGAAAGTCACGGAAGCGGGAAGCCACCGTGACAGCCAGCCATGAACCGGAGCCCCGTGTCGACGCATTGCGAATGAGCAAACTCCATGATTAGCTAGTTCAAGCTTGTTAAGCGCGGCATCACCCGCGCCGACCCCAGATTAACCTCGAGCGGATCAACCTCCAATTCTGTCGTATCAGATGCTCGGTACCCTGTTGCATCGTTCACAATTCTTTTCATCGCCATCAAGTCTCTTGCCTACCCCATCACTCCAGCTTGAGGGAGTTCATGGCGGATGATGACCACGGGAAGAGACAGCCCTATCGCGCGCCGGAGACGTAGTTACTCGGAGAGCTGGAGGAGGTAGTAGATTTCGTGATCTGGGGCATCTCAATCGCTAGTTGCCGCAGGCATGTCCTCTCTTGTCGCATAATTCCAATACAAGTTGATCAGCAAACTCCCGAACATCACGGTCAAGCATGGCTTCTATTACATGAGAAAACGCAGCAGAGATAGAGCATACGTTCTTCCCAGGATCATGCATTGACCACAGTGTGTCCCTTCCTTGCACACGTACGGGAACTTCAGCGTCAGTGGTCTTGGTGGAGGAATCATTAATGCTGGTGAGGAGAAGTCGGAGATGCTGTCAGGGACGATGCGTCGGAGTGCCAATGTAATATGTATGCTCATCCCTCCAATGTTGACATGTCAGCACTTCAAGCTTCAGCGCTTCAGCGACGCAGCGAAGGAGTGTTTGTGCTCGACAGATTGAGCTAAAAGGTTCCTTCACAAAAGTGACCGAATCACGCTGTGACAAAATGGTCTCGACAACTATCTGTATTAATATTGGCACCGATCGAGGTCGAGTTATATGACAACAACAACCAGCGCTTTCACAGACCTCTTCACCACACATCTTTCAAAACGTTTCCGGCCAAAGTGTCGGTGATGAGCTGGACCAAGTTAGATGTCATATTGTCATATACGACCGCCTGGAAAATGACAAGGAGGCGTTTGTTCAGTATCGGAAAGATACGTTTTTCCCAGATTCTGAACGCGAACGACTCACTTGAGAAGGAAGACTGGTCCTACCTACTTCTGCAATGCTGCTCACCACGAGTTTGCCTTCTTCTTGGCAACACGGACCGGGTATGTTTTTCGCGTTGGTTGACACCGGCGCCACCATTATTAACCTGAAACCCAGAATAATAACATCCCACCACCAGAAACATCTGAAGCTGAAGCCTCCGAGGTCACAGCCAATGGAAGTGTTTTCTCGAACCACTTCAGGGTCTGATCGATAGATTTCTCAAACGCCTCCTTGACATCAGGGAATTCTAAAGGTGGCCGGCATGCAAATCCATGAACGGTAAAGGTAAAAAGCACCGCACAGCAGTCTTAAATCAAATAGCACATACCTTTGTAATCCACAAACTCATAATCGACAAAATTGTCCTTTCCTTCGCGAGACGCAAACAATGCTTCGGCCTTGTTACGGAAAGCAGGACCAAAACACATGTCTTCTTTTGATTCGTGAATTTAGCATGAGCTGTCTTTCTTCATCCCAACACGCTCTGACCTTCGGCACACACCCAGGAAGTAGGGATCTGAAGACAAAGCACCTGTAAGCTCTCACCATGAAGAGTAAAACCGGATTCCCACATTGATTGCCTTCACCTCAGCCTCAGATACAAATCCTGGGTAACAAACTACCAAGCTATCAAAGACACCAAGCGAGGCCAGTCTCACATCAAGAGATCCTCCAAAACAATATCTTGACGGTTCCCAAAGTAACATAAGACGCCTTGTTCAGAATCAACAAACACTCACCCAACAGCGCCCACTTTGTCATATTTCCGCTGTTCACGAACCCTCTTGATAAACTGCAAAGAAATCAGGACAGCCCTATCAGCAAAAACAGAAAACATCCTAACTGCAGTAGTTCTTGGATCAACAACCGACGCTCGATTCCGAAAGAAAATCCAGCTACGCAGCAGCACAATCACGATAACAAAATTTATCTTATCCCAGAGAAGCCATGTACGAGGGCGCTTCGGCAGAACGTCCTCTGCCATCCCATTCAAGTCTAAAAGCGGCTGTCCTTGACGCATCCTATTAGAAAAATTAGGATACTCCGAATAGAATTAAGTACCATCGAAGAGGTCCGGGACCCAGACGTCACACGAGAGCTCTTTCGAAAATTTGTCCGCCAAGAGATGTGAGTTCACAAGCGGTAAACCAAAGCCATCGCTGAGCAGAATGATTGCGCGACCACTCTGACGCGCGTTGGCGTCCCCCGTGGTGGTGAAATAGGTCTTGACGCCGTCGATCTCGGTGAACGAGCCTATGGGTTTGCCTTCGAGGATTGACCCTCTGTTGCAGTCTGGACAGCTCATGTGTGCTCGAGGCTATTCGGTATTGAGAGTATACAGAACGTTCTAATGAAAACCATACAGGGGAAGCTGCATGTGAAACGCTCGACTGCATCTGTGCTCGGGTAATGTTGGAATAGGGGGTTCTGGGGCAAAGGGCGATTCCGAAGGCTTAGTCAGCGAAGACGGCAATATGGCTACACACAAATTTGACACAAACATACACTGAATTCAGTTCATCGATATCGATATCCATCACTGCTCCACTGAGTGGTGGCCCCAGCGAGCCAATTAATACTATAATACTCAGTTCACACCTTATCGGCTGCCTGGGTTGACTATATAATACTTACTTGCCAGCCAAAAAATGATTTCTAGCACAATCTCCCCCAAATATAGGAATTGTGAGGCGATCCTGATTCATTAATTAGATCATGATGCATGATAGGTCTGACAGTCTAGTCTGTCTCATCGAACTATATTCTTCACTTTTGCTCACTCATAACTCTAGCCCCCACAAATGCTCGTAAAAACGAGCGTCCGTATCTGATAGGTAATGTCAAAGACGAAATCATGTGGACCAAATAGCGTTGATGACGTGAGTATCAAAGTTGTGCTATCTTTGTCCTAATATTCTCAGGAGATCAAAGTATTAATTGACGAGTATACCCGGTGACCGGTTTGACGGCAGTTCGTACGTTATTAGGTGGAGTTAAGATAGTGCATCTATGATACTGAGCCATTCGTACAGGACCGTCCTCAACCAAAGTGGCTTGAGAAAGCACAAGGAAAGCAAAGACATCCACAAACTCCATTCTATACTGTGCAAAAAAAAACCATCGAACAGTTGGGAACTCGACGAGCTCGACGTGTGGCAGGGTGCAACACTCAAATGAAAGCCTCACCCCAGGACCTCAGCAACACAAATCCAGCATAAATTAGCACCGCTTACCTAACTAATATTCTCACGACTGCTATGTTAATAACAATGTTCCAGTTCCAACAATACTAGTTGGTGCAACTCGAGCCCCCACTGACTCCAGTTGCCCTTCCTTGCTTTGGGTTCAGAATCAACAAGATGTTTACGTTCACGAACTTGTTACTCACCATCTCATCTCTAGTACCATTGGCACTCTCGCTGCCAGTGAACTTGAGGGATGTAGTTGATCCGCCCATCACTAGTCCAACGGCGGGCACTTTATGGCATGTCGGAGAGAAGCAGCTGGTCACTTGGTAAGTGTGTACAACCCAGTCATGATAGAATCCTTCGAATAACGTATCTCGCAGGAACACTGACAATTTGCCCGCTAACATGACCAATCCGGTTGGGATGCTCGTTCTGGGATACAATTACAACAACAGCGAGAACTTGATGTTGAGTGAGTCATGTCCATTATGTATGCTTTTGTCCTTGTCTAATGACATATATTTAGACTCGCCACTTGCGACGAACATCAATTATACGGTCGGTCAAGTTCTTATCACCGTTCCCGATGTGGAGACACGAGAAGATTATATCGTCGTTTGTAAGTACTACTGGTGGGTATCTGCACGAGATAGCTCTGATAAATTCGACAAGTGTTTGGGGATTCTGGCAATGCCAGTCCAATGTTCACCATCATCAACGATAGCTCATCTTCGTCTGCTCCTGCTCCTGCGTCATCCACGTCTTCTCCAGTCCAGTCCCCCACTCCTACGAGCAGCGCATCCCCTACAGCTGAAACTCCCTCGACAGGCCAGATGGTAACTAGTACAATTGTTATAACCCCCACACCAACTTCTGGCATAACGCCTACAGCTGGATCATCCACGCCTACTTTAAGTTCAGGCACAACCACAGCTGTCACGTCTACCATAGCGTCAACACAAACCACGGGCGCAGCATGGCGAAACCACGCATCAGGCGCATCAATAATGCTCGCCCTAGCATCCCTGCTCTACATCCTGTAGCCGCTCCCCCCCAACGCATCCCCAAGACCCAAACGACACGTTAATGATGATGATCGCGATTCTGTTCATGAACTTTTTTCTTCACCTTGCTTGCTTACTCATTCTTCCAATGTACGAATTCGATGACGAAGGTGGATCTACAAACACACTTTTTGGTTACCGTTCAATCACTCTATTCTAGCATTTTCACGATATCACTTATTGGAACACTGCATGATTTACATGAATGTAGCAAATTTTGGGTATATATTGGAATTGGACTTTTGGTTTGAGAGCCGAGGGTACATCGTTGGAGGATTTGTGCTGTTGTCTTGTCTTGTTTTCGGTGCTTCTTCGAATTCTGCGAGTTGTTGGTAAGAACATGAATAGACCGTGAACTGATGATAGGAAGAAAGAAGAAAAAGGTGCTCTCTGCACCAGCTGAGGTCGACCAGTATATATATAATCTCGATGCATATGATCTCTTTCACCGATTCAGAATCGAGGAAGAACGACTCTGAGGGAGCCATGACCAAAGACCCTGAGCGACTCGAGATGGCTTCCGATCCTAGCGACAAAGGTGGATCTAGTGCACCCAACCTTCGAATTCCTACCCAAAAGCACCTCCCCGCCACAATCACAACGCATCACACCATAGCCACGCGCACGATCTACAATTCAAATCTTGGATTAAGAACTCCAAAGGCGCCCCCCTGTCGGTAGAGTCGCGGTACCTGGCGGGAACCACCGTCTAGCAGGATGATCAATAATCAATAATCAATAATCAATAATCATTATATATCCACGCATTCTAAAATAGACGCTGATCTGGATCATCATCATCATCATCGAGGAATTCGGGTCCATTTGTTCCGCCTTTTGGTTTTTAGGGGATGGGGATGGGGTGTAGAGGGGCGGTCACCGATCTGATGATAACGGGTTCGTCCGTGCAATATTGGGAAGAGTTGCTCTGGTCGATACCAGGATGATTTCTTGCCTTGAGGAACGAGGGCCTGACTCGAGAACGAACGCAGTGTTCGTTAAATCGTCCAACGATCCAAGTCACCCATCAGATACGCCGCTCTGACGAGGGTGTACCGAAAAAGGGGGGGAGGAAACCGTGAGGCCCTTCCCCTTGCCAGAACTTGACCCGAATACATGATCTTCATATGCATTTCACGATAGCAAGCACGTCCCCTCTCCTCATGGCACGCCCTTCATAAGTATAAGTAGTTCCAGCAACGCCATTCTTCGGTAGCAAGACTCCAGACCGTCATTCAAGGAAATGAAGATACCTGCCGTATGGGATTTGATCATTCGAGGGAGGCAGGTACCCCTCCTGATGACGCAGCACCATTCCACCACACAACTCTAGTAGGTTCGCCCCCATTTCCGTGTCCTCCGTGATCTTCCCAAAGGCTGGAGCGCAAACATTCACTTGTTCCCTATAGATCCATTCAAAAGTCAAGACGCGTCGAATGGCGTGCTTTTCAGCGAAATTGTTGTCATGTGTGGGCAGACTCAACTCGGTCAAAGCTGGTGACCGAGGTTAAAGTCTTGGCGCGTCACCCCTGTCCCACGAAGGGCTGAGGAGGACTTGTCCGCGGTCGGGGAGGGACGCGGTGATGTGGTATTCTTTTCATTAAAGCGTCTCCGATACTCACGGAAAAGGATCAAGGTCGGATTAGATATACACGCGTATAACGCGTGTATACAGTATCAGCGTACGGCGATCGGGCTTGGATTGAGAAGGTGGACTGCTCTCAGTTGTGCTGACGTGATCTTGAATCGAGGGTTCCAGTTGAGTACAAAGGGCATTCGCTTAATACAAGCGACTTGTTTTGTTCAGCGATCAGATTCATGTCAAGAAAAGATGTCAAGACTTCCAGAGTCTTTATAGTTGATAGGTGATAGAGCGCAAGAGAAAAAGGTCGTTAGCGATACAAAAGGATCTTGAACCCCCTTCCTAACGAAGAGGATATGTCGTCTATGATGATAATCTAAAGAAATCGTGATGCAAGGGAAATCGTATGCCCGAAAGTAAGATTGGAGTTAAGGTGACCAGTCTTTGCTCATAAAGTGCCATGAAATCGGTATTTCACCCGTGTCGAGTGTAGCTTAGTTCTTCAAATAGGCCAGGTGACATGTCTGTGAAACGGATTTAACGGTGTTGTACGTTCCCTTTGAATGATAGGATTACCTAGGCTTGTTGAGCCACAAGACTCGCATTCGTCGCGCGTCCTCCCATACGCGCTGTATCCGTTGTCGGTATTCGTGATGTGAATCCACTAGAAAGGATAAGTATCTAATATCCGCATTGCGGGAAAGGGAGATGACATACCTGATTGCAGTTCCCTCCGCTGCCATAGATTTCTGCGGATATAGCGACTATAGGATCATCATCTGTATCCGTATAACCGCAGGCTCCAGTGCCAACTTCAAACCAGGTTCCCTTTGAACAATTAGTATCGAGCAAACAAGTGTCTTTCGTCGACTCACTTTGCCTGAATGAGTTGTACGCTTTGCTAGTGATGATGTTCGTGGTATTGGCGCAGCCATGACAGTCATGATGAAGGCGCATAATGAGATTAAGATAAATCTAAACATGATGGATGAGGGGGGGGAGGGAGTTCTACTCGCACTTACTTTTAAAGTACAATCTACCTGGTCTTATATAAGTGGAGACAGGCTTTTACCTCACAGATCAGACGTGTAGTTGAGGCAATCGAATTGCTGTGCCAGTTATAGATTTACCCGCACTGGAGTCGCGTTGTCCAGGGAAGAAAAAAACGATATACGTACTTTATTGTTGCCGAGTCGAGGGTACAAACGAAAATCACGGCAAGTTCGAGCACTGGTACACTTGCGAGATCACACACCTAAGAAGTGATGCCGTCCGGGTAAGGTGTATTTTGCGAGGGGCTGTAGCTGATCCGTACCTCGTGTATCTAAGAGTCTTTTTAACTTCCCACGCATCCTCCACTCCGGCCGTCTTGTCTCCGCAAATCGGGTCAACTTCCCCGCACCTCGTGTTGTTTCTTCACCAGCAATATGTCTTTCCGACTCATAATCTATCGGCTTTCGACATACCGAAATCTCACCGCGGGCTTGCCTCTCCAATTAAGCGATGCGTCCACAAACTCCTCGGTACTCCATACTGAGACTCCACCACTCCAGCATGACTCGGAGCTCCTCACGATTTCAGTACCAGATCGTACGTGTGGGCTCATAGCAACATGCATTGGTGGTACCAACGGGTGGTGTTTTCATGGATCCCAGTACCACTTTTTGAAGCCCTCTTTATGGATGGTCAGGACACTCCCCGTTACTTGACATGCCCGCACAGGTGTACGGACGTTTACGGCCGAGCAACGGTTGACTGACGGACCGGTGGACATGTCAGTCTTAATTGCTTCTCTCAGTGGCACCAACGTAATGCTAGCTACAACATTTTGGCGACTTGGAAAACACGAGGCATTTTAAACTTCAAGCGTCAGGTCGTCAGTCATGTGATTATAATCACCGCGCCCCACGTTTCACCTTGTAACTTGATGGCATGCTCGTGTATCATGGTAGGTGAACCGCTTGTCTGCATCGTGTATCGTAGTCGCAATTATCCCTGTCATGTCTTTATTAGCACTTATTGGTCGAGTATAAACCAACGCTCATGTTTTTCTAACACGTATTCGATGACTTTCTTAGATAATATGTACTGCAAGTCATAGTCCCTTTTCTGGCAAGCTGAGACTTGGTGATCGATTGATCAACTTCACCTTCCGTTCGAACGCCTGCTCTTCACCTCGCCACTTCTCAAGGGACTAATCGCAAACTCAGAAAATGCAGACACAAACCAACAGCTATGGTCAACAATTACCTGTAACTCACCGAATCTGCAGTCATCATTCAGAACTAACATCTATCCATCATCAGGACCAGGTAGATCGCATCTCCACCCTATTTGATGCCCACCTTGGTCTATTAGCCGATGTGCGTCTTCCAAATCCGATATCTCAAGTATCCTTGACTCGTACAGGTCCGCGAACTGTACCGCGACAGAGCACTCCTAGAACGCGAGTACGCAGTAAAGCTAAAACAATTGGCCAAGAAAGCAACCGAGAAGAATAAAAACGGACTATTACTAGTCGTCGGAGACACTCCCACCAAAACATGCTCGGAAAGTATGAATCACCAGAAGCACGTCCCCTCCCCAATCATGGCTGAGCACTCATATTTATATTCACAACGGCAGCACCCTGAATCACGCATACTCTGAGATCTTATCATCAATGTCAGCTGCTGCTCAGGACCATATCAACCTAGCAGATGCATTGTCCTCTCAGATCACAGACTCTCTAAAGGCTGTTGAGCGCCTGCAATGATGATTACAAGAAAAAGGTTCCATCATCGTGTAAATTCATACCTATGCATACTGACGACGCGTAGCAAATGCAGTTCTATCACGCGATTCTGGCTGGGCGCGATAAGATCTATGCAGAACGCACCAAGGCAAGAAAGGTCTTGAGCTAGTCCCATACCACACGTTTAACGCATCACGATACAGAGCAAGCAAAAAGTGAGATCCAGCGCGCCATAACAACACCCATTCTAATCACCACGTTCAAGTATGACGCCGACTGCGCCGAAGTTGAAGTCCATCGTCAAAAGGTAAGAAAAGCTCGTCAATAATCTTTCTCACGGTCATAAATATCCATTGTCAAGTCTGTTCACGATCGGCACGCGGAGCGCTCAGCAAGACAATATGATCTACAGAGGCTCGACATGCTTAACAGCAAAAAGTACGTGCCAGAAAAAAGAAGGGTAGAACATCGTCCAATTGTCAGCAGCGTCTACATCATTGCAACAGCAACCGCCAACAGCGTGAAGACGAAATTCTATACCGAGGACCTGCCAAGTCTTGAAGATGTAAGATTACATTATCCTATTCGGCACGGTGTCTTCCTGACTTGAAACCTTATCAAGTCTTTCCGTGAGCAGCCACCACTCCACCTGATTCGGCTAACCGTCCACAGAGGAATTACAGACCCGTCTAGTGGTAGATTTCGTCGGTATCGTGACAGAAGCACAGAACATCCAACTGTCACACCAAGATACCCTGAAGGACCGTCTTACAGCCGTTAGCGCCGCCTTGATCGAAGTTCAACCCGATAAGGACCAAGCGCTTTTCATAGAATCCAACATCCGTCCGTTCAGCCTACCCGACGACTGGGTATTCGAACCATGTTCAAACCACTACGACACGGTGCGCCCGACTTTTTCCAGCTCCACCATATACACACCGTATTAAGCAACACGTAAACCACAGGGAGAAATCAGCATCGACCCAGCCCCGAAAATATTCTTACAAAATAAACTCGCGCGCTCCCGAGCTAAATTAAGAGACCTGAACCCTGCGCTCGTGAAACAACGTGAGCGCAATGTTACGTCTGGTCGCTACTCACCATCGTGAGTACAGGGACCGACGCCGAGAGATATCGTGTCATGCTTGCAGCTTACGCCACTGACAACACGCTTGGGGACATAAGCGCCATGAACGTGCGTACGCATCATGCACGGAGTTTGCGCTCCTTGCTAACTCTAATGCAGAGCTACCTTGATACAGCCCATCAAGTCACCACCCTCTCGACCACAGCATGTGTCCTCAACTCGGAAATCAACACGATCGCGGATGTCCTTGGGGGTAAGTGGCACATTTGATGAATATGGTGCATCTGCTAACGTTAATGCACAAGGCGATGAAGGAGGTCCGAGCCCGCACGTTTTCAAAAGCTCTGCCTTTTCGAATACCCACGACATGCGGTTATTGTAAGGTATGATCAAGAAGCTGGTGGATGCATGTCTATCTTGCTTGACCAACACCGCCCAGACATCGATCTGGGGTCTAAGTAAACAGGGCAAGACCTGTAAAAGTTGTGGTTTGTCAGTCCACTCTAAATGCGAGTTAAATGTGATTCCATTCTCCCATTTAAATCCGTGCAAGGACGCCGCTGACGGACATCATCAAGGTGCCTGCGCAGTGCACTAATGTTCACGGCAATTACAACGCCTCGGAAATTTTACAGTCTTCATCTTCTGCTGTGTCTATATCGGAGAGTAGATGTGGGTGGGTTCAAATGATAAGCTCTATAACAGGACTCACGGAATACCCGCAGCATCAGTAGCCACAAGCTCAATGTCATCTCCTTCCGTGCAACATGATTCATCACCGCAAGCGGAAGAAATGAATAGATTGGCTCGTGTTATCTTCGGCTTTGCGGCGTCATCTTCTTTCGAATTGAGTGTGACAGGTCTGTATGGCGATATGTCCCCGTCTTGCACGTGCTGATATAGTGTTAAGAGGGTGCTGTTGTGCGTGTGCTAGAGGAAGACGATGGTTCCGGATGGGTAAAGGTGGCTGACTCCGATGGTGAAAAAGGGTTAGTCCCTGCGACCTATTTGGAAGATGCAGGAACATCGTCATTCGAAAAATCTGAACCCTCTCAACAAGCATCAGGCATATACGGTATGAGCACCGCCTATCGTCTGCTACCAGTTATTTCTCACTGTCACCCGGTAAATAGTACGAGCTCTGTATGATTATCAACCACAAGAACCAGGAGAGCTTACAATAAGTGAGGGGGACCTCGTTGAACTTTCCTCTGGAACAAACGGAGGTCAAAATTATGCGGACGGTTGGTGGGAAGGTATTCTGATGGTCTGACCTTCATTTCCATGCCGCCTGACTGATTATAATTTTAGGGTTTTCCAGAGACGGGAAGAAGGGGATATTTCCCAGTAATTATGTACGTGGGCCTGGTTGTCAAATCAAAGAACATAAAGTTGCTGAACATGTGTCAGGTGGAGTTAGCTTGATTTCGCAACGGTCCTATCGCTGCCGTCAGTTTACAGTAACATTAATCACGATTTCGAAAAAAACCCTGAGTACTTACCATTCCATATGATAACCACCAATTTCTATCTTCGTATTTCAGAACCAGCTCATGCGCTACCCTCCTTCAAGTTCATTTGAGGGATTATTTTTTTCGTGGGTGATATTGTATCTCTCTCCATTCTGGTGGAGCGTTCGCGCCTGATCGTAACTGCCCGCTCCGAGTCCATTCTTGTTTCGTGGTTTTACCAGGAGGCAGATCATTATAGAATGGATCGAGGAGTTTCAAAGCGTCCACTGCAGGGGGTGATTTCTGAAAGAACAGCTATTCATCTCCAACGATTCTAGAGCAGGCCACAGGCTGGTAAGTCAGCATCGTAGGGATAGAGGTATGATCTAGGTGTGGGTCGGGCATAGCCGAGGTCCAGGAATGCCGTCAAGGACCCTATTGTACGTCACAATGCACCAGCCAACATGAAGTTTGTGACAGTCATACATACAAATTTAGCTGTGGTTTTTACAAGTCCTCATCACAATTTACAAACGGGTACAGTCAACCGTGATCTCGGCTAGCACCCTCGTAGGTAGACGGTGTTTTGACGAATTTGTCATTTGACACAGTAGTTCACCACGGTACAGGACCAGGCCTGCACGCTGCTGGAAGTGTGCAATCAAAAAAAAAACTTCTAGATCTTCTCAGGGGGGACAACTTGAGCCCTCTTGAGCCTAGTGCAGAAGGATTATTCTTCTGTTAATAGACAAGCATTGGATCTAAAAAAAAATTACCTGCGGCCGACCGTGCCATCAGACGAGACAAGCCAAAACAAACGATAGTTACCAAAGCCCTGGCCCAGGAGCAAGGCTATCGATTTCGCTGACCGACCGGACATTAACATATCTGGATAGATGTAGTTCAAGTGCACAATCAGGTTGAAGATGTTGAAATCAGCAAGTACCTGAACTTCATCCCTTGCCTTTGAAGGTCAATCTTCTAAACGAACAAGCAGTATTTCGCTTCCATGAGCACGGATAGACTGATGTTGGAGCTTCAAATAAGTGACATCTCGATGGTGGTGATCGCGGAGAACTGTCTCTGCACAAATGTATCAAAGAATTGAGATTCAGGAATCGGAAGACATACATTCCACACATAGACGGATCATGTGTTTCACAAAAAAAGACAAGGGCACCAATACGGAGTTGCATGTTCCTAAGTCAGGATGCGAGTTGGCTCCGCGGTGAGATCGAGGCGGATATTTTCCGCAGGCTCATGGGCAATATACCTCGATGGCGATCGTGATTCTTACATGTCAGATCAACGTTCCATAACCTTGCTGCTTCTACTTGGGACACACGAAGCTGCAGTGACTTATCTGGTCGAGGTCTGTCAAAAATTAGCGGATACACGGAAGACCTGTGCCGCTCAGCTTTGTATAAAGACTCACCCAATGTCGCTGAAGACCTACAACACTCAATCACTGGTCATCTCTACTAGACCTGCACTCCTAGAAACTGTGAGCTCAAAGGCTGTTCCGCATATTCTTTCACCTGCATCGGCGTCGTGGCTCCACGCACGAGAGCACTTGCTGACCCTCGTTTGATTATGATGAGGTTGGATGTGTACTCTTGCGATGGATGACTGCGACGTCGATCCATGGGAAGTGGATTGTTGTACAACCCTTCAGCGAACCCCATTCATCTCATCATCGACCTCCAAAGCATTGGCAGTATGACAAGTGTGTCGCAATACCGCTCATGCCGCCCAAGAAGCTCAATGATACCACTCACAACCAGACGACGCGAACAATATGGAGCGTCACAGAAACGTTGGCGTCTGCGCCCTATCGGGTAACACTCGCTGACGTTGCAAATACAATTCATGATCGCCATTCGGGCGGACTAGCAATGACGTACTATACCAAGTAGTATCATTGACTGGTTCAGATCGCAAGTAGCTCTTACTGTAGACCCGATAATAATCTTTAGTTCGAGCAGATGTATAGAGTACTCACATGCTTGTCAACGTGAACCCTGGCATGCCGGATGAGTGACAATTCATCCAAAGATTTGAAAATCAAGGAAGCGAAATAATTACATAAGACAGTCCTACGAAAAAGGAGAAAACAAAATGCAGGGCTATCTCCCCCCTACTCCAATCGCCGTCCGTATGAATGGGCCATTCGCCCCCATAGGCCCATATGATGAACCAGACGGTAGTGGCGTAGGCAGGGCACTGCCAAGTGCTGGAGTAGGTAAAGGTACTCCCATACCCATTATCACACCCTGATTCTGGGGGGCGGACAAAGCAGGGGTCTGGTTTTGTGAATCCCTTGGTATCCCCCTATCTTCTCGTTCGGCAATGGTAGCTCCACCCCGGCCAGTATCCGTGATACCGTTGGATACCGCGAATGTCTGTCCTAGACCATACAGCTTACAATTATACTCAGTGTCGTCTATTTGATCATTGAAGTAGAGTTCTCGCATCTTGAAGAAGGTGGATGCAGTAAGAAGGGAATCTGATCCGGCCTGATGTGATGTTCCTATACGCATGACCTGTATGGATCAATAATTAACTGGTGATCAACCAACACAGGAGAAATCACGCACACCCAGATCATCCGCGACTTCCTGTAGCCCTCCTTTGAGGGACTTGGAGGCACGCATCATGAACTTGATATCGTAGCAATAAGGGAACCAAGTGCGCAGCCAATCAAAGAATTGTTCTTCCGACGTTGGCAGGGACATCGCGGTCAAAAGCCTGACCAGGTAACCAAAGTCATAACCACTGCAATATGAAGGAATATGTAAGTGAGATGAATATAAAAACTGAATGAAAGCACAAGTCAAGGGTTCAAAAGCACTTGGCGCCCTCACTTGTCAATGAAGAATCGCATGACTCACCTATGAAATGATATCCACCTAGCTTCGGGTGCAAGGACCAAACCCGATGTGATCAACAGCTCAGCAAAGTCATACGGCAATATTCCCATCTCCTCGTGACGCTGGAAATCGAGCCCTGACTTTTGTAATAGATCAATCGATTCTGGCGCATACATATCTTCACTAGAGTTTCATTCTCAACAAGCGATACTCGACAAATGTAATTTCCAACACGCACCTTATGCTAAACTTGAAATTGAATTGCCAAGTTGTGACATCCTGGGGAAAATTACCCTCTTCATCCGCGAGCGTGATTCCGGCTTGTATTAGCTTGAGCAGGTCGACATTACATCGCATCGTCTGGTAGTGATAGTCTGAAGATGTTTTGAAAGTGCCTATTGGTCGTGCGACTACGCCCGGAAATTCTGTGTCCTGCTTCATCGTGAGCATCCATCTGCAAGAGACATCAGACTACGCGCCGCACAATTGCAACGTAAGGGTATTGGTCGATCAGGTCTCGTATGTTCCGCATCTCTGCCTCAAGGTTTGGCGCCCATACCTCCCGTATCCGGGACATAACTCAAAGAGCCAAACTTTCAACGCGGTGGACAGCTTCAGGCAAGCAGCGAGGAGTTCTAGCTATAGCAGTACGTGGTCTGAAGTCGAGTAAGTTCAGGAATGAATTATTACATAAGCACATTCTAATCGTGGGAGTTTTGTATTTCGAGTCTTCGACCAGTGCGCACGGTTCATCTACGTAGAGATTAAGCACTCCGTACCAAGTACTTGTTGAATACAAAGCATCAAAACCACGACATATACGTGTTGTTCTGGTTCTCGACGTTTGACGCCAGTGCACCAAAATCAAAATTGAACGTGTGATTCCCCACCCTCTGAGCTGTATTGCTCGTAGGGGTCGAAGGGTCTGAGCTGTGTCTCAAAGTTGCAGCAACCAGATCCTCATCCAAACCTAAAGCAAGTGAAAGCATGTCTGTGGACAGGTCAGGAGGACGGCCAAGCTCTTCAGATTGCTCTCCGTGATCCACCTGTGAGCCTGTCACCGGCTTGGTTTGCTGAGGCGAATAAGCTGGAAACTCCTGAATGGTCGGCGGAGCAGTTGTCTCAATCTCCTGCAACGTTTTTTGCAGGAACGAGTGTGCAGCATCAAAAGGGCCAACCCGGTCCCTTGAAGTGCTGCACACAGCTGATCTGACCGGTGACTCTTGAGACGTCAGGTCAGTGTCCATGGTCGAGCTATCTCTGGACGTTTTAAGCCACTGGGTGTATGTCCGACGTGACTTTTCTGCTATCTTAGTGAGTAGAGGCTATGTGCCAGTTTAGTAATGATCTCCCAAAAGTCATCTTCATCACTAACCAGCGCCTGAGCGACCTTTGAGCATTCCTCGGCCACGTTCGCAAAAATGCGGTAAATAGTGTCCAGCTCCTGCAGTGCAAAAGGCGCTAGACTTAGGAAAGGTGTCCTGGAAACAATCAATGACAACGCAACCTAGTCAAAACACCCAGTCAAGATGTAACAGACTACTAGCTTCAGGGATCACTCACCGCGCCAGAGAATGCATTAAACCAGAAACACATAAACCGCTTACTCAGCTGTGGCTCACGATGAAGCATGGTCTCTAACGTGGCAACGAGGCGGGAGGCGCTAAGGTATGTCGCAAGAACTGACGGCGCGTATTTGTGTCGATACGTGAAAGCATCAAAGTCACTCAGTGCTTCAGTAAAAAAATTCCTATGGAGCTGCAGTAGGACTTGGGGGTATTAAGCTTTAGCACGCAGGCACACAACCTTCCCGGTAAAAACCCACCAATCTCTCGCCCGCTAGCTACTAGCACTTGCTGCATAGTCAACTGTCGGATATCTGTGATACCCTCCGAGTTAAATATGTTGAGTGTGGGAGGGATGTAGAAGTCCCGGATTTTCTTATCGACATCGAGGATGTCAGAATATAGTTGCGGTTGGGCAGATATTGCGGTAACGAGGACCGGTGTGAGACAGTTCAGGAAGAACCCGTGCTTCCACTCATGATCTGTGGATTAATCAGTTCTGGTATGAAGATAAATGAATAAATCACCCAACATGACTGAGCTTCTGGGACGATGTACATCCCCTCTGCAGCATATGATGGTCGCCGACAATCAACATGCTGTAAGCACAGAGATGGAGGCCGACCAAGAGATAAAGACTGTGACTCGAGTTTCAGTACGCATGTGCAATCAGTTGAAAATCAGAACTAACCAGGCGTGCATCTAAATTCAGAAGTTCCCAGAACAGCATTCGTCGCCGCTGAGACTCTTCGGGAATTACCTTCCATCTATTGCCGTCGCGGTCTATGAAAATGAATGAAAATCCATGTTGAGGAAATCTCAGGGCGGTAATGGATGCCCGACGTACGGAGACCTAACTGGAGCAGCAGATGTTTTAGGCAAGTAGAGAAATGCTATTTCAAAATGACCTACGCTTTGAGCAAGCTTCACGGCAAGTCCCATGATGCTCCATGCATATGATACAGCTTGACTCTTATCCGAGAAAATCAGAAGGTACCAGATCATATAAAACTACCTTCTCGTCAGCACAACCGCATGCCGGATAATGTGACCAACACACCAAAGTCTGTAGAAGATCTAAACTAGGTTCATCCATCAGATTTGTCTCACACAAGGAGGCCCGTGCCAGGCGATGGAACACCTCAGCTCTCGGAGACTCATTCTGTTGGTGAAGATCAACGAGTAGCCCGATAGCCATCATGATGAACAGCAGAGAAAGGCGGCGGAAAGACAGGCTCGATATTGGGGTGGTGTATACGTGATGAACTAGATTCGGGAGCCAAGTTTCGCTAGGGTCGAGGTTATACCTTGCGTGTACGCCTTCAACACATTGCAATCTGACAGCAACAGGAAACTCACTGCCATAGAGCATTCAATCGAGCTTGTGTGCAAAGGTACTCTGCCTCTTCCCGAGACGGCAGCATCTCGTAGATCCGCTGTCTCATAGGATTATTGGGCAACCAAGGATAAGGAAATGTTTGACTGAGTTTTTCGATTCTGGAGACAGTCCGGGGACATCTGAAGTAAAAGCTTCTGCTGAAGGACACCTTTCCTAGAAAGTTAATCAACAACCACCCTGCAAGCTGAGCACCAAGGAAATCACCTCCGATCGGTTGTCCTGACTTGCATCTCGTGTTGAAGATGAGGCGACGGGGAGATGGAGATTGCTTGTTTGATTTTCTTTTATTATTCCATCCATCTGGGTATGGCGCCCACTGGTCGCATGAGAGCTATAGAGCTCGAGTGAGTTTTTAATACGTAAGGAGTCTTGGTGGAGGAGGGGATGAGGGTCAGATGAACATTTGGCTTGCACGGTCTCCAAGGCGTCTTCAAGCTGTCGTATACGATCGCTCATCTGAATAATTTTTGCATGAAGTTGCTCAGTATTGGCCAGAATGAACCTTGATCGATCATGAGTGGGAGGGTTTGCGAGAGACTCTGCTACTAACCTGCTGCCCTTTCCAGAGGTGAGAGCACCTGTAGACGGTCAATTGGACGCTCCAAAGGATGGTGATGGCAAATACCATCTGGACATATTTCAGCGCAGCCTCGTTTTGAGCATGATTGACAATGGAAAGACACGATCGCACTAGCTCATTCAACTTTAGAGCACGCAAATGAGAGGGAAAGATGGGTATACTTTCAACTTCAATCTTGAGGGTGGGTTTATGGTCAAAGCGTTGAGGCGTGAGTCATGGAAACGCACCTTCGACACTCTGCACATGAGAGAGGCTGCTTCTTGTTATGTGTTTTCCTGGGAGTCGGGACAAACTCTTCAGGGGTCGCAGACGGTGGCAAGGAGGAATCAAAAGCGTTGCGAGCACGCTTGGAGGCACGGGCGTCAGTGGCTCACATCAGTAAGGGACCTTGTAGGTGTCTTTCTGTGCTCAGTAGGGTCAGTGAGCATGATATCGAAACTGGAGATCGACGTTTGTTTGTGTACGAGCTTGTGCGGCTTAAAAGAGACCCCGAGTTGAACGGACATATTGTTTCGATGGATAGATATATGTAGCACAGTGACTGTAGGTTACGGCATCAATGAACCACGAGTCTCCTGACTTACTATCTTCATCTGAGTTCTCCTCCACTTTGAATCCCTTTACTTCAGTAAATCCGATGAAGACGAAGGGACCCTAAAGCCTTGAAGCTACGGGTACTTGAATTCAAGGAAGAAGTGCCAGCAAAAACCAAAGGCCGCAAAATTTCCAACGACCCGAAATGGTCAACTTGGTGATACAACTCAGCTCTTATCACTGCACCGGGAGAGAGTTTCCTTGATCAAAAAAGGACTCACGGTTACTTCGCAGTCCGTAAGTTTCGCATCAAAAATTAGCCATCCTGCGGCATACAAGCACTCCGAAGGCCAAGGAAGGTGGTCTTGAAGTAGTGAACTTGTAGTAAAGTTTCCAGAATACTGCAAATATTTATGCCGCACCCATTCCCATGTTCACAAACTGCTTAAAAGAGCGAGATGATTTACAGTTTGTTCGCGGAGACAACCGACTGTTTAGGCGCTCGCGGAGCTTAGGTGAGCGCTAGGTCACCTGGGAAATGTCAAAGGAGTCAGCTGATCAGTGACGATATCTCGTGGGACTCGGTCTTCGAGCTTAGCCTTCAGATGACATCGCGCGAAAAAAACAAACACAAGTCAAGCTGGTGGTTGCCGACGCCGACGGTACTCAACATCCCGCATACTTTTGACTGTCAACGCTATGCCACAAGCAGGGAATAGATATTATTAAAAGGAGCTCCTTCCTTCCGTAAAAATCGGGCTTCGGAGATCCCCTTGCGACCGCACGCAAGATTCTCCATGATAGAAGTCTTCTTCTCATCCCCCGGACACACATAATTTATCACAACTTTGCTTTTGCAGCTGCTCTCTCCATCATGAACCTCGTCTCTGTTGCAGCCTCTGCAAGGTAGTGTTTCAATTCCGCAGTGTTTCGTTTCAGTGATGTGATGGTCCAGCGAATATAATGGTCATCGATGGAATACGAGAGTCCATACCCGTCCGTGACGACTGCGTGTGACAATTATCAGCTTCGATTCCTCTCAACGACAAGAGCGTACCTTCTCCGTATCCCCACCCGTCCAAATACTTGGATGAAAGTTGTGATGTCGATAATTCCCAATGGTTGGTCTTGGAAAACGCTGGGTCTGAATAGATGGCCGGGACGGACTCCCCATCATGGACCATCTTCTTTAAGCCGAATAAATGCCGGTCCACCCCCTGACCATCCGCGGCCCAGGCTGCATACTGAAGGTGCCGCGTCACGGCGCGGCGGAAGAGCGCGGCACGGCGTTCATCCTAGACGCGAATTACGCATGTCATTAAGCCTCTATTTGGAATCGGAAACTTACAGTTTCTTCTGCATTAAGCATCGCTTCGGCCCATTCCTTGCTTTCAGAGCTGGCACTACGAATCACCTCAGTGCGTCCTTGCTGGTATTTACGCGTCTGGCAACTCTCATATGTCACACCAGGTCGATTGAACATCTTGTGGAAAGCAAGCTGTTTCACAAGCTGAGCCCATGCATCAGGGGATGCCTTGAACTTCTTCATAAGATCTTTCCCATAGCCTTCGTAATGGAGCACCTAGTAGGAACGGTGGCATTAATGTCATCATCATCTAGAACCCTGATAGGACCCTGCACTCACCTGCATGTCATGTTGACCCACGAGCTCGTCAAAATGTTGGCATGCCTCATTAATGTACTTCTTGCATGTGGCGTCAAGTTCAAATTTCAGTTCTGTGGGTGGCGCAAGATTGGCCCCAGTCGAGCTAGACCTCGCCGCACCAAGATCGACCTTGTTGTGCGCAAGAGAAGCCAGAATGAATTCATTCAGGCGAAGCGTGGGCGTGCCATCCATGCACGAATGCTCCCCAAGGAACCCTGATCGTCCATTATCAAAGACGAGCACTGACACGAGTTTAGCACATCATTTGTGAGTGAGAACAACAATCACATACATTGGTGTTTGTCGTAGAAACGGTTCCGGCCGTCTCCGACCCAGCAAGACCAAGAGATATCTTCGCGTAAGACGGGCTTAGTGTCATCAAGACAGACGATGATCGCGGAAGACTCAATCCGCTCAAGTGATTGTTGGTTCACCGGTGAACTTGCAATCAGTGCAGAACGTGCCTGAACGGAAAAAGGTATGAGGCCAAGGCTGAACTGAACCGCCAAGTACTCACATCAGTCCAAATATCTCGGTTTTCCGCTGTGAGCGCGCCGACCGGAGCACCCGTCTCCTTCCCTGCCATCTTGATCACCCGTTCCACTTGCCTACAGTTCCAAATTTATACAAGTTCAATGAATTAATGCGCAACACGCACACTTCTAGCTCAGCCTCACTTAATTCATGTCCTTCTGGTGTTGTGAGCTGAACTTCATAGAATTTGTTCTTCCTCACAAACACGACGTGATTATGTGCCTTCGGATCAAACTTCTTGGCAGTGTCAGATGGCTTGGTGGGGTGTCGACATGCATGGAAGCTGCGAGGATTTAATTCGATATCACAGGTTACGGAATGAATGCTTACAGCCATTTGTACGAATTCATACACAACGGTATCCCACGAACTTTTTCAGGTTCCAATTGTTTCCTGCTCAGTCTTAGCATGAGTAACAAACCAGGGCCAAAGACACGCGAGACACTGACGATTCTGTGATTTCTCTAAAGGGCAGCATAGCTTTGATCAGACTAGCAGCCCTCTTCGCCGGATCACGTCTGCGTGGATCATCAAGATGCACGTAGAAGTAGCTGACATAGACCACGACAGGATCACGGTAGCCCATGTATGCTGCGTCATTCCACCAGTCTGCTAGCCAATTCTTGATAGACGGATCTGCAGCACGGGCTTCTAGCCGTTTCTGAAGCTCAGCAGCCTGAGGTGATTTGAGAAACTCTTGCGCAGTAGCCTCAGATTTAGCATACTCTGCATCCGTCAGAAGAGGCCGAATGGACTCAAGGTACTTGTGCACGGTTGAGGACAGCGGCGGGACGGGGAGTCGAGGAAGTGACGCCTGGAACCGCAACATATTTCCTGCAGTAGGATCGACTGCATATCCCTCTGGAATATCAGACTTCTTCGTGGATGAGGACTTGAAATTGCGCTTAGTGGCCATTTGAGACACAAGCTGGAGAAGCGGTTAAGCATTAGGGTGCATGACTAACCGGCAAATTACGTACCGGTGAACGCGATGACCGAGATGCTAATCTGCTCGAGAACTTCAGCATGGACTCGAAATAACGGGAGATGTGAGCGACAATAGATGGAAGGATGTTTGTCCTTCACGCATCCACTGCCGGCTTGTTCAGATGCTTATAAGTGGAGTTAGAGAGGATAGTTTGTGAGCGCCTCTAGATTCTAATGAGGTATCAGCTTTGCGTCTAGGATTGATCGATCCAGCAGATGAAGAACAGAAGATAATTGCAAGGTCCTTGAATGTTGTCGCAGACAACTTTTTGTGCAACCTCCGTCGGCTTTCCGGTTATTCATGTGCTCGTGATATTCAGAAATGCCGCCCGCTTCATTGGGCACTCATTCTAATTCGACTCCTTCGGAAATACACAACCCAAATAGTCCCTGGCTACATAGATCTTATATGTGTACACATGATATCAATGCACTCAGTACAGCGAGCCCACGATCAAGGACAAAGCTTTGTTGCAACCTCCTCAATTAGCTTACGGACCTCCTTCTTTACGACCCCCGCGTCCCCACACCCACCTTTCTCCAACTTATCCTTGAGTATTTTCTGAGCTTGCAGAACCTCCAACAAGGAAGTCAGCTGTTCAATGGACGGAGATAGTCGGATCAGCAATCCCAGTGATGCTGTCAGACGGTGAACTGTCACAGAAAATCCAATAATCAAGACTTGGAATAGGGCTAGATTGTATCGAGAGCGTACCAATTTCCTCGTTCGCCTTCTCCCGCTCTAAACCTTCCAGAAGCGCACTCGTCATTTCAACATCCCAGTCTTCATCCTCGCTCACATCGTCCCCTTCAGCATTCCCCCGTACCTTCTCTACTCTCAGTCTCTGAAGGTGCGCAGCCATATTAAATGCTAGGCTGGCTGCTGCCAACCGTACAGTTGCATCGTCGTGCAACAAGGCAGCTACCATTAGCGCCGTAATGCTACTTCGGGATGAAAGAAGAAGTTCTCGTGCTATAACCTTGTTCGCAAACGCATTTGAAATCATCTTCAAGAGCGTGAGGGTATAATTCCTTGGCGCGTCTTCAGCCTTGGATAACAAGACGAGGATTGGGCTCTCAGGCCCGAGTTTCGTTGCACTCCAACCGCATACAGCTGGTTGTAGCAGTGCAACGCGCCACATATCCGCCACAGGAAATAATTCTCCTGCAGAAAGATTCGCCGCAAGGCTTATCGTCGCGTCTCTCCAAGGCTCGAAAGAAATGTTAGGAGGTGATGAAGACCCTCGTGCTTTGAGGTACGGAATCATATTCTTGGCGAGAATTTGCTTCGTGGCTTCTTTCGTGGCGGAGCCTGACCATGAAGGGACGGCATCTATGAACCCCGTCACTTTCGTAAGCACAACATCGAGATTCGGGACTTGAGAGAACAGGATGGCATTAAGGGGTATGGCTTCGATCGCGGGAAGGGATAATGCAGTGTGTGGGTGCGCTGATCGTTGTCGCTGCATTAGTTCACTATCACAAGTAAGAAAAGACTACGCTTACGAGGAAACGCCTGATAAAGGAGCAAGTCGACTTGAGTGCGCAATTCCGGGTGCATTAATACCCTTCATCTCATGTGTCTACGGAAGCGCGTCAGTTGTTGCAAGAACGTCATAAGTTCCCCTCTTACTTTATTCCCGTCCAAGAATAAAATAAATGTCGGTGTCACTCTCACACCATACTCACCGCCCACTGCACTGCTCATTCCGACGCTCAAATCTATCTTGACAAATGCGACATCATTGGCTCGGCTCTTGCTCTTTGCAAGCTCTTCGAACACAGGCTCAATCATCCTGCAAGGCCCACATGTTGCACTCGTGAAAAATGCGACCACAGCCCGGTGCGTGCGAAGCACGTTATGGAAAGATGAGGGGTTTGTGGCGATGTGCACAGGCGTAGTAAGGCTGTTACCCTGGACTGGTGTAGGAGGCGATGTTGGTGCAGGTGTCGGAAGGTAATTTCTAGATGAGGAAGGCGATCCGGAGCCGTTGGATGTTGCACCAGCCGCTACAGCCTGCAACAGAGAGGAAGTCAATGCTGAATTGGCTGGATCGGTGGTGGTTGGGAGATCTGGGGGAGGGGTTAGGACACCAGTAGAAGCCCTGCCTTTAAACATGGCATCGATAGTTGGTCGCAAGGCAGCACCAAACGGTGTCGATAGGAAATCGGATGGCAGATCTTCAGAGTGTTTTGAGAATGTATACAGCCGAAGGAGGCAATAAGGGTCAATACCTTTGATATACGATGGAAGCGAGCCCCCAGTCAAAAAGCCGAGGCAATCGTTCGTAAATGAGTTGCAGTTGAAGTCTTTTCAAATGTCAATCAGTAGGCCATGATCCAATCTCGTGCCAGTCTCACCTAACAGATGGTACTGAGTTCGGTGAGCAAGACAAATACCTTGCATCAAAGTAAACGCTTACTTTATCTGCGGTGTAATGTTCCTTTATCTGGTCGAGGTATTCGACAAACGTCTGCTCGTCTATAGATGTATCGCCCATAGCAATTACCCTCAAAGGTGACCCGTGCTACGGCTCGTTATGTTAGAAGTGGTGAAAGCAACTCGCGATCGTAGCGACTTACGTGGGACCGACCCGGCTCAGCTTCACAAATGCCTTGTCCATAGAAGATTTCCTTCCCAAAGACCACCACTGAGGTATGCCTATGTAGAGTGGTCAGTGAGCACATGAATCCCATGCCAGATGATACTAACCAGACACCATCTATTTGCTTACCGGTGAGCTGCAAGGAGAGCTGGCTGGCAAGACCCTTGCTGAGGTCATAAACATAGACCTCGACTGGAGCAGACATTTCAGATTCAGAAATAGCCCTACAGCGCGGGATGGTGTATAGTAGTGATGATTGACGTTGAGCTACAAGCAATGGGACGCGTATGACAAGCACAGCAGGCTAAGCCCGAAGGGCGCTGACTAGTTACCATATTTGGCCTATCAAGTTATCAAGGCAGATCTTCTGATCATCCTTCTTTTGTTTTTCTAGCCGTTCAACGTCGAGCCGGAATTTGTCAAGTGCGTTCTATCTTCAAATTTAAGTAGCACAAGCTAATTGGTCATCGTATAAAGAATGGACTCCTCAAACATTTCAACAAAAGACAACCCTTTCGTCCCACCGAAGGGCACACGTTGTCCTATAAATGATATCCCTCCGGAACTCCTTTCTCTCATCTTCGAGGTTGGTGCCCAATCCATTGAGGATGAAGAGGACGAAGAGGAGGAGGATGAGGCAATGGCGGATTACTGGAATTTGGAAGCTGGCGTGAACGACGAAGTAGACGAAGACAGCGAAACAACAAACTTAAAACGGAGCAGAGTCACAAGGAACGATAGCGTGGATGAGGATGAGGATGAGGATAGTCCATCCGATGCATCAACGGATAGCGACGCGACATTCGAACTCGTGCCGCCATTTGAAGTACTCATCTCGCATGTCTGTCACCATTGGCGTATGGTGGCCCTTAATACGCCATCTCTCTGGACAGAGATTGACGTATCACCTCTCGATTCACCCCCATTTGAACGAGTTCAGGTTCTGCTTGAGCGCAGTAAAAGCCTACCTATCGACATACGCATAGACTGCGAACCTCCGGATGAAGAAGAAGAAGAGGATTCCTCAGGCTCTGAAGACTCAGAGCTTGGTCAGTCCCCACGTTCGATGACCTTTTCCGATCTCGATAATCTCATGTCCCTTCTTGTTCCACATATATCACGCTGGGGATCTATCGAAGTCGCGGTCGCTTGTTACAAGCACATGTTTGTTTTCCTCTCTGCAGTCTCAGATCCTTCCATAGCAGGTGCTCCCCAGCTCGAGGCTCTCCAATTGTACCACCACGAAGACGCAGAAAGCCTCACAGCTTTTGCTCAACCTGACCTCGTGCAACATTTCAAGTTGTTCGGAGGCTGTCGCTCCGCGTCTCAAGAGCGTAGCGCTGTGGGGTGTGCATGTCGACTGGTGCCAAGAATGGTTATCTTGCGGGTCCAATCTCTTGGACGTGGAGCTTGCTTATCATACGGATGACTGTGCGACCGTCATGGACACAATTCGCTGCCATTCTTTCCGGTGCTCCCAAGCTGGAAACACTCTCTTTATGCAGTTCCGGTCCTCTCGGTGCTCCCAATGACTGGAATTCTGAAGGAAGGACGGGAAGTCATGGCGATGACTATACCGGAGTCATCGAGCTGCGCTCACTAACACATCTTGTTCTGGCATTCCATTCACCAGCCTATGCTAGTGGGTTACTCCGCCGTCTGGCATTTCCTGCACTCAAAAATCTGACACTTGATTTGGACGACGGAGATTTTACGGATTTCGCAGTCCAACTTGCTGGTCCTGTGATGACCACAGTCCCGGTAACACTAAAGGATGGAGAGAAGAGACGCAGCTTACTCAGCGGACTTGAATCCCTCAAAATATCCGGTCTTCCTTGCTCAGACCGCAGCGTAGAGCTCATGTACGCAGAGCTTGACAACCTGAAGGAGCTCAACCTAGCAATGACGTACCTCACTCCTGCGTTCCTTCAGTTACTTTACCATCCTTGTTCTGTTCCTGGCAAGCGAGACGTTTGTCGCCTCTGTCTCCCTTCACTCACCACTTTAACGACTGCCGACGTCCCTGGAAACGAAATATGCGAGTTGGTGCGAAAGCGAAAGGACGCAGGTGTCCCTCTAAGAGCTGTGTATATGGAGGAGAATGACGAAGTCACAAAGGATGATTTACAATGGCTGAAGGATAATTTGGAGGAATTTGATTTCTTTGAGGCCAGTGACGATGAATTCGAGACACTGGCAGATATCGAAGAGGAACACGAGGGTTCAGAATCGGAATGGGAGGAAGTGGAAGATTGATTCTAGATGTATGTCTGCCTGTGCGTGCTGTTCACGTGCCTGCACTGCTCGAATCGACAAATCCCGTTCTGACTTGCCTCTTTCTCAAGCATTTGTATGGCTTTTGCCCACCTCTTGCTATTTTGGAGCAGATGCTCGAGTCGCGCTTGAACAAGGTGAAGGCTCTTGGATATCAGATCGCGAGTCATCTCGCATGTCGGTTTATACTAGATGCGTTCATGAGTTCAAGTATACTTTATTACTTATACGTGATCATTTTGCTGACGGCTCAGGCGTGATTTTGTGAAAGATTGGTGTACGAGCAAATGCATTCAATAATCACATGGCCGTATTCTTTTCCCTTGTTTGCGGAGGGAGTACTTGAATGATTGGATGGTACAGGTCCCGTAATTAGTATTACTAAGAGTCTTGAAGTCCACGATGGACTAACACGGTCTACAGCAAGTCTACAGTCAGATTAACACTTTGCACGTGACCGCGTATCTGCCTCGTGTTAGTTCATGGTTCGAGTCTTCTCAAAGAGTTTTGTGACCTTCGTTTGTTTCCTCAAGTTCGACATCGTCGTCGTCGTCGCCGTCGCCACCGACGCCCTTCTCGTCGGTGCTCACCCTCTATTCCCGACGCGCTAGCCTTTCTTGACAAAGATGATCTCTTCAACGTCACCGCCCACCATATCGCCCACCCAACGCGAGCATCGTGTCTCACCACCACATACACCACCAATGATAGCATTTGATGACCCAAAGATTCTGAGTCGTCGGGCATCAACTTCGCCATCTGATGAGTCATCTATAATCGAGCTCTCATTTGACTACGAACTCGATTCAGCGGGCAACTATGTCCGCGTATCAAAAGGTTCATCAAGGTCTAATCATTCGAGCCCCCCCACACCAAACGATGCTCTGCTTGATGGTGCTATTAAGCCTTCTTCGTCTTCCCCTCCACAGGGGACCTATGCGCACATTAAGCCTCCTTCACCCATGTTACTCAATTCTCCAGTACCACCGCGACGGAACTCTCTCTCGCGGTCAGAGAGCGCCTATCCGTTACTTCAAGGCGGGAGTGGGGCTGAGCCGCTGCCACTTGCAGCCCAGCACCGAGCTCAATCATTAGCCATGGCCAACTCCGCTCGTTCATTCCAGCGGGTCGCTTCCGTACCTGCCACATTAACGCCAGCTGCTTCTCAATCAGCATTACGTGCACCATTATCCAGCGGGCTTGCTGGAACTGGTCGAAAGATTGGGCGTCCCCAACGTGTGCCTCGAGACGAGTATCGTGATCAAACTCCACTTACACTGGAGGAACGGGAGGAGCTGCGAGTGCGAGAGGAGTGGGATTTGCGAGCCCAGGAGGAGAAAGAAAATCTAATAACAATTTCTGACGGGGATGGCCTGCCGTCAGATGGCGCCGCCTCCAAACGAACATCCCCGCGATTAATTGCTCGTTCGGGGTCTGTGAGTCAAATCGACGGACGGGCAATTTCTGGTCTCCCCACACGCGCATATGGATCATCCACAGGCGCACGTCAGCCGCTACAACCTGGTCGGCAGATCATGCCTGGGCCCAATCGCGCGGGACGGGTATTGATGGGTATGGGTGTCAAGTATGGCGTGGGTTCGGGTGGGTTCGACAAGATTAATGAGAATGAAGGTAGTGAGAACGAGCTTGTTATCGACCATGCATACGATGAGACTGATCCAAGTGAGTATCTCTTACTCTTTCCTGGTCTCACAATCTAAACTAGTCATGTAGACGCAGATGAACCACAACCCGGGAATGGCATACAACGCCATCGCAGTCATGTCGCTCCTCCTACTCTATCGGGTGGCACTCGACCTCGCCGTTCAGCCAGTTTGAGTGATGCCTCTGGAGGTACGTTTCCAAATTCTATCCTCACAAACCCGCTGTCTGGTTTTTAACATCATCTGCAACAGAAGACCGGTTATCTCCGCGCCTGCTCTCCAGCCAAAATCAACAGCAATACGCCCCACGCCCAGGGTCCAGCTTGGGCCTCAACTCAGCACGCGTCAGACGCGTGACGTCCGAGCAAGATGGTGCGCTGGTGTCCCCATCTTGGCCGTGTCCCCTTATTGACCGCACGATCACAGATTATGCAGCAGAATATGCCCGCCGCGCAGCGGAAGAGGCACCTGAACCATTCCCCCAGCCACAGCCCCGTCAGTCGCCCTCCCCGACACATATGTCTCAGGCGCACATACGCTCCCAGACGCACCACCGGCGCGACTCGGACACTGTCCGCTCCCTCGCACTCAATAACCCGCCTACCGCATCCTCACCCACAGTGGTCGATCGAAACCCAGGCAGACTGTCTCCGTCTGCACGAAATGTGTCGTCGTCACAGCTACAGGGACATGGACAAGCTTATCACCGGCGAAACCCCACAGCACCCGAACTACCAACTACGAGTGGGTCGTTAGTGCCTCCTTCTGGTTCCGGCAAATCGAAGAATGGGAAGACGTGGGCTGCGGGAGATGAGCCTGCAGATAGCGAGCCTGAGGCCAAAACTGCGTCTCGAGTGCGGCAGGCGCCGCCTCCACCCGCGCCAGCGCCAGCTCCTGCTCCTGTCCGGAATCACAACATTGTTGTGAACAAGAAAGTCTATGCACGGCTCGATCTGATTGGAAAAGGCGGATCATCTCGTGTATATCGCGTGATGAACGCGAACAACGAGATCTATGCTATCAAGCGTGTGTCGCTGGACAAGACAGACGCGGAGACCATGAGTGGATATATGAATGAGATCGGGCTGCTCAAGCGGCTTGAGGGAAACAACCGCATCATCCAGCTGTTTGATAGTGAGGTGAAGGCGGGACCTGGAGGGACAAAAGGACATCTCATGCTCGTGATGGAATGTGGAGAGGTTGATCTGGCAAAGTTGCTGCAGGAGCAGCAGAAGGAGCCGATGAATATGGTGTGGATATCGTATTATTGGCAGCAGGTCAGTCAGAACACGACCTTGATGTTTATCTCTGTTACTGATGTGAGCGAGCAGATGCTGCAAGCCGTTCACGTCATCCACGAGGAGAAGATTGTCCATTCAGATTTAAAGCCCGCAAACTTCGTTCTTGTAAGAGGCCAGCTGAAGCTTATTGATTTCGGTATTGCGAATGCCATCGCAAATGATACTACTAATATCCAGCGAGATCATCAGGCAAGTTCTACTTCAGGTATACATCCTTCGCTATTGATCATATCCCTCTCCCTAGATCGGAACTGTTAACTACATGTCTCCTGAGGCCATTGAACTGCCCGACGGCATGCGGAGGCTCAAAGTTGGGCGGGCCAGTGACGTCTGGTCTCTCGGGTGCATCCTCTACCAGATGGTTTATGGTCACCCGCCGTTCCAACATCTTTCTGTATATCAAAAGATGAAGGCTATCCCGGACTTAGCTCATGTCATTGAGTATCCGGGCTGCAGCATACCCACTGTTGTGAACAAGGCAGGCGAACGGAAAAAGCTCGATCATTTACAACAACCTGTCAGAGCGGACGTTATTCAGGGCATCAAGAGCTGCTTGGCGCGAAATTCGAAAGAACGGGCAACCATTCCTGAGTTACTTGAGCAGGAATGGTTGGCAATGAAAGAACGTGAGAAATGAAGTACTTCATCTAATATTTTGTGGTGACCTTATTTTCTATAGCTGAGGCCCCACTAGCGAAACCCCAGCTTGCACAAGACGAGACTGTCATCAATCCCTACTACATGAAGCAGCTGCTTGAGTATGGCATTAAACTGGGCCAGCAAGCCCAAAATGGTGGGATAGATCAGGAATTTCTCGCCAAAGAAGCAGAGGTATGCCTTCATCGACTATTCGACCTGGACCCATCTTAACCTGCATTCCTCAGCGCTTGGTTGCAGAGCTTAAAGCCCTTGAGTCATGATGTCTCCACGTCTGACTTCTCCACTAAACTCTCAATTTTTCAACACATAGCATACTGTACTCATTAACGTAGTCATCTTTCATTCCACACCACGTCTTTGTATGAAAACGTCCTTCAAAAGCAGTCCCCCCCAATGACTTGTATGTACACCTACGCTATTTCTTCCCGTGTACTCCTCGCTCTAGACACTTCGCTTGCCTTTTTCTCCCCGCATTCGAACTTTTAGCATTCTACACGCTCGCTATCCTAGCTGTGAACTTGCAATTGCAGTATCATTTTATTTATTTAAAATGGTTCGCTCTGCACAGCTGCATCTCTTACTCAGGCTGTCCACTCAAGCGTTTACCCCCTCCAAGTTGACCCTGAGAGGGTTTTTGGCCAGACAAGCATCTAGATGGTACAGGTTGTATATACAAATCCCGCATCATGCTGTAGGTATGCAATGCTATTTAAGACCACCATACAGTGAGTGCGCAAAGATTCTGACAGGAGGTTGCCTTTCTTGAACAAGGTTGAAGTAATGATCTTATCTGTCTTGGACCTTGACCACTACCGCCCAACAACATTCTCACCATTTCTGCCAACGCCAACAGCCTCTACTACATATTCGATAGTTCGATGGCGCATTTACCTTCCGACGTTTATCTCACAACCAGCTTCATGCACTCAGGAGACGTCAGTCCAACAACTCCAAAGCTCCAGCTCCAGCTTTCCATACCTCATCATGATCCGACATACTATATACCAGACGGAAACACCGTCCTGCTCGTGGAGAACACGCTTTTTAGGGTTCGCTGCTGTGTGCATTGAATTGTGCCCTCCTAACGTCGAGCCATCTCTCTTAGGTCCATAGGTCGACACTGACAAAGGACAAGTCCACCTTTGACAGCATGTTTTCCCTAGACTCAGACCTACGCTCAAGTTCCAGCACACCGAGTGTTACTGCGGGACCCGAAGGTGAAAGCGACGATAATCCGATCAGGCTCCAAGGAGATACGGCACAGGAGTTCCGCGCTCTCTTGTGGGCTTTATACGCCTTGTACGTACGTTTGCACGACTTCTTTCCCCAGACATAATTGTACTCAGTGAATAACGCGCAGGCCGCCTGAGCTTACCCTCGCGCTAACGCCTAAGGCGAATACGTCCCAGTTGTTCAATCTCGCTCGCATTACGCATAAGTATGAATTCCGGTCGATCGAAGCATGGGCCCTTGGTGCCCTTACAACTATATACACGCGCCCAACGCACTCTCCCAGCGTTCAAGTCGAAGACGTCGAGGGGCCCAGCCTTGTGCAACTTACGGAGCTGGCATCTCTTTGTGAGCAACGGGATCTTCTTGACGCTGCCACACTGCGATGGAAACGGCTTCTTGCATCTGGGAAGGACATTGCACTCGCTATTGGAGTTGCAGAACGGCTTAACCTGCGTACCCTGCTTGGTTTCGCATATCATTCCATGATGCTTCAAGGGCGGGAAGTCTGGGATAACGATGCATTACTCACACGAGCACAGCGCATTCGCCTTCTTTCTGGGCATTACGCTCTTGGCCGGTTATGGGAACGTTTGCCAAGCGAACCACCTGTTATCTCACATAGTCCGCGGTGCACAGGGGGTGCTCAAGTACGATGTAATCAAGCTTGGGGTGCGCTATGGCGCTCGACACTGGATATGGGCCGTCAGGTCCTGCTTATACAATACGCGGATGTGGTGGGCAAATTGATGCTTGCAGAGAGTGTGACAAAGGCACTTGTGGAGCGAGAGATACCTACGCAGGGAATGCTAGATGGAATGCCATGGTGCAAAGACAACGTCTTGGCTGCTGTAGCTGGGAAGGTAAAGGAGGTACAAGAGAGTTTGGCCGATTATTTCACGGATGTGGCATGATTTTATTTTTGACTCTGGATCGGTTGTATACTCCGCGGTAGTCTTGACATTTACTTTACCTCCATCCGATTGTGATACGAAGGAAAACTCGTCGGCGTTATCCTTCATATGATGCATGTGGATCTTTTTTACCGTTAACAAACGTCGACTTCCCAAGTCACGGATTTATGGAGCGGACGTCCCGGTCAAGCTGAATGACTTGGTTTGGTCTAGATTGACACTACATTGGGATTGGAATTGGACTCAAATGAGTGGTGAGTACTGGTATCCACGGACACGAATAGATAAACACACGGTTTGGATATACTCCCTGGTATGCGAACGCCGTCATCCTTCTCTCTGTTGCCTTTCCCATTCGATGCCATTGTCGAAAAATCTTCCCACCAATCATCCATCCATACTGCCTGGCACCCCCTGCCCTCCATGACGAACCAACTGATTTGAGACAATGACATCGATCGACCATTATTCACAGTTCAAGAGTTAATGAGACGAAACGACGTTACTCACAATCGTAAACAGCAGTTGCCTGTGCATTGCTCGCAAAGACTCCGAGGGACAACCTATTCAAACCGAACCACAGTCGATCACGAGCTTTGTCGCATCGGTCCCACACTCATTGGTCCAAAATTATGGTAGTAAATAGATCCTAAATGTGCCATCGCGATTTCTGGATTCGAGGACACTGACCAAGCCCTGACCCATGAATCCCCTAGTTTCCTTGAGCGCGATTATGGTATCAAAGGTCGCCTGCTCCATCTGAGCACTTATTGTCTCCTTGAACTTTGGACCAAGAAGTGTGACATTATCGCTAGCAAGAAGGGGCTGGACAAGTGGATCGTTCCAGAGGCAAAGGGTGTTTCGACATCAGAGCAGAGAATAAGACATTCAGTGGTGAACATGTCACACGGGCGAATTGCAGGAACTTGGGGATGTGTACCGCACCAAAAAGGCCATCCCAAGCTCTTTAAGTGTCGTTTGGGCAAACCAGATGAGCCTGAATATTGAGCAGATTTAGGTGAGACTCGTAAGGGGCATGTCCACAGACCTTGCGTATCTCTGGCTTATCTGGCAGTATGAGTTTATGACGGCGACTCATATGATTGGCGAAAGATTGTAAGATACGGATCTCTCGCAAATCATTTGAGTTGCCGGAGTCAGTGCACCCGGCTTCTGGAGCAAGATCCAGGCATCCAGTACCTGTCAGATATACTACTAGTAGGACAGGGCACACACATACCCTGGAAGACCGGAGAAGACGGGGGAAAATGCGGAGTTGTTCGAATTTCATGCATTGAACGGTCGATCCCCCGAGAAAGTCCCTGTTGCATCGCAGGAAAAAAGTTTCCTTATCGTCCAATGGGTAAGAAAGTCATGGGCCTCGATTTGTGTCCTCAGAGAGTCCGCACTAGCATTTGCGTTGGACCAGTACCAACCCCGAGCAGCACGTAATTTCTTGCTGCATAATTTGAATCGACTATCGACAAGACCAGCTTTCAGAAGGTCTTCAGCTCTTGTCTGATAAATTATACTTGAGTAAGGCGGGTTTTAGAATAAATTGTGCACTCACCAATAGCCGGTCGCATAATCGGACGAGTACTACTGTCGCTCCAACCCCAGCATGTTTTGAATATTGAACTGATCTTTGGTGGCCCTCTCAGGCTGAGCACGACAAGAAGTAACACACCGTCCCTGATATATAGTCATTGAAGTTCAAGCTGGGATGTTCCAGTAGATGTTGAAACCTGAGAGCAATTAATCGGCACGAGTTATTTGGTACTTGTCTTGCGGATAACAATCGGATTCACTAGTGTGCATGGGGGTTTGCTTTACACAATCAATGATGCATGGCATAAAACGCGTACTGACATAGTGAAGTTGCCCATTCAAGCCGCCCGCTTACGCTCACTGCAAAATATTGGGCTCAGGTATTTTGCCGCATCCTGCCGCACCTTGCCGCACCACTAACGCATCACTGCCGCACCCGCACCAAATCAAGACTTTCACTCTCAGTTTCAATGATCACTGTTGGCGAGCTCCATCGTCCAACCCATTAATTATGTGCCATACAGTCGTATCTTTGAGAGTCTAAAACCCAGAGAACAAGTTGGATATGTTGCGGGGATGCGATAGGGAGCGGTAGCTTCAATTACTGGTCAGTCTTAATATCTCACAGACATTGACACTCATGAAATTCTGCTGAAACCTTGCTTGTCGTTGGTGCATCAAAACGAATTATTGATTGGCTAAACTGCGCTACCTATGCACATGCCTGCACTATCGTAGTGTCAAAACGCAAGAAAAATCAACTCGAGCATTCAGCCCGAAAGATTTGGATCGAAAATCACTCACTTGACGTGGACTCAGTCCCAACACCAGAAGAGCACAAATATGATGCTCCAGGCTGCCTGGCTCGACCTTCAACTAAGCTATGATTTGTCCTCGATGGATATAGACGTTGACTTGGAGTGTCGTGACTTGGCATCCTAGAACAGTGAATGTTTGAGCTCTCGTTGGCTGCAGGTGCTGCAGGGAATGAACAATGGGGAAAAGATGCTGGTGCTCACCAAGACCAATAGAATCCATACGAGGGCCTGCCGGAGTACTGGAATCATAGTGACCGAGATCCAGATGCACCGGAATTTGAAGGAGAAGTGGATGCGAGTTATTATCATGTTATATCATGATTTACTCTGAAACGCTTTTGACAATAGTGCGGGCCAAACTTTAGTGAGGGAAGTGAGCCTGAAGTCATTACTAGAAATGTGAAACAAACCAAAAAGCCAAAACCACGGCCACAACCAAGGAAGGTACACAAGCTGTCCTAAGCTGACAGTAAGTCCATAGAGCTTTCGTACTGTGGAAGCAAAGAGTATTGTCTGTGTTGCCGAGTTTCGCGTGGCTGCGTAGTATATAGAATGCATCTGACACGAGTTTCGCGTGGCTGCCTATAACGATGCTGCAAGTATACTGTATAAGATCATTAAGATGGGTGCGTTGGTGTTGCGGCAGTGGCTGTGCAACTGCCGCATCACTGCCGCACCACTGCCGCACCACTACCGCATCACTACCGCACCACGAAGTTTAACTATCATTATCGTATCACTTGCAATTCTCACTCAAATACATGTACTATTATGTTTTTGAGTCAATAACTATATTCATGGCTTGTAAGGACGACATAGACACATCACACAGGTATATAAGACACTATTAAGTAGGGTGCGCCAGTGATGCGGCAGGATGCGGTACGATGCGGCAAAATCCTAAGGCCCCAAAATATTGAAGCACGTGCCAGTGACGTTTGTGCTGGTTGCTGTGCTGTGTCATTAAACGTTGAACGCGTCTTCTCATTTGACAGCTGGGGTTATACGCGACACCGGCGGCACAGGGTACACTCTATACCTAGGTCCAACCAACTTTGTGCAGTTATGAATCGACGACATGGGATGGAGAGCAAGCTTGGGGTTGGTGGTGGCACAGTCAGCATAGAAGCGCAGAACAAGTGTGGATATCTGAATCATGCCTGGGTCTGATGAATTGCTAACCAAATGCGACTCTGTCAGTCTCGATAGAGCCGAAGATTTATGCCGCAGGAAGAAACCAGCGAAAGCTTTGCCCTTTCTTCTGAAGGCTATGGAAGATGGAAACAATTTGGATGCTTTTGTTCACGCTGCTTACCTCTTTCCTCTGCCGCAAGCGCTGAAGGCATTAGAGAATGCGGAGGCCAAGGGTGAGTCTGGTCATGGAACTGTTGGCTTTGGAAATAATCATTTATTCCGGACAGGTAAAGAAGGCTTGAAACAGCTTTTGGGTGCGACTTGTTTCGATGATGGCAGCGAGCAAGTTGGAAAATATTATAGTATACTCGAAACACGCCCATATATGCGCGTCCTACAGGCTCAAGTCAAACTTTACTTTGATGCCGGCCTGTTTGGCAAATCTTCGTATGTGTTTCGTTGTGCGCTCTTCGTCGGGTCTGACACATCATTGATTGACGAAGGGATACCATGATTGAGATGCTGCGTCTATGCCCCGGAGATAATACGTCACAGCGAACATGGCTCGGATCTGTGCTCTTATGTGCAGGCCGAACAGCAGATGCCTTGTCGTTCGTAAAACAGTGGTTGGCCCATAATCGACGACAGACACCTCCGCGAGGCGGAACCATATTTCAATCACCTTCTTCGGATTGCCTATCACCGGAGCACGAACAAGCGTTGTTGAAACGTGGCGATGGATCGATGCTGCACACAGCAGCTTTGGCCTGCTTCAGATTGTGGGGCGACTGCCCCGTCGCTCGACAATACCTTCGGTTGGCCTGCTCATGCCAATCCAGTTATCCTGACCAAAATTCTAGCAAAAATAGACAAACCCCGTATGACACTAGCACTGCCTCTTATCCTGAGTTCTCACTGATTATTTTCAGGCGGTCTTAATCACAACCCTCGGGGATTCAATGGTCCCGAAGAGGCTCAGGATTATCTTTGGCTGACCCAGAACCTGTGGATGGACCCTGTGGTATGGGAGTGGGCAAACAATGATGTGGATGTCAAGCAGACACTACTGAAAGGTTGTTCGAATGATAACTGCGGTGCTATCGAACAGAGTGTTACGCAGTTCAAGCGATGTGCCGCATGCAAAGAGGTAAGAGCGCCGATTGGATGTAACTCAGCCGCTGACAAGCAATATAGGCTGTTTATTGCACCCAGGAATGCCAGAAGAGCCACTGGAAAGTCCATAAGCCCAGTGAGTCATAATTGATATCGTATTTTGCGCGACCTGATTACTCCGATCACAGCATGCAAGCAGCAAAAACAAATTAGAGACATGGTCCGTGCTTACCAGAAAGGCAAACCGATCCCAGATGGTGCACACATGGCCTCCGCAGATTTTGCTAATGGCATGTCTTTCATTAATTGGGCCTAGACATAGTTGCTGGTAAATGTCAGATTTTGCAGGCCTCCCTGAATTCCATCTGTATGTTACTAATTACAGAGCACATTGTGCTATTATCGAGTTGTCACGCATGATGCATATGATAGGTGCTTAAACACAGCCAACAGAGTGCGGTGAAAGTAAGCGTACGAGACGAAGTTGTCATGCACCGACCACGTATGCAACCCGACCCAGTTCGTCACGAATTTGTGATGACGGGTCATCGGGACGTGCTGCATCGGTATTCGCGTCTGCGTCATTGGTCTTTGAAGAAGACTCAACAGAAGGTTGAGACTCCAGTTTTCCCAAGGCCTTAATAACAAATTTGACGTGGGCATTGAAATTCATGGTTGCAGATAACGAATCCCTATAAATTTCCAGTTACACTTGAATCCTGCCTTGAGCATACATGGCTTTACCTGATTATGCCTTCCTTGTCGATGACAAAAGTTGTTCTGGCATCGGCGAATCCGAGAAGGCCCTTGCCGACATGGAAAGCTTGGTAGGCAATGTGCTTTTCGTCGCTCAAGACAGGATACTGTACACGCACAATCAGCTGGATGTAACGCCCAAATCTCAAGACAACTCACTGTAAGGTTTTGACTTTCAGCAAATTGCTTCTGCTTTGATACAGGATCGGGACTTATTCCGATGACCTGGACATCGGTTCGCTTGAAGATCTCTTTCTCTGTAAATCATGCTCATTACATGGTACAAACCCATGCAAGAACGTGAGATACATACCAACTAATGCATCACGAAATTGACAAGCCTCACGAGTGCAACCGAAGGTTCCTGCACGGCAGCGAACGGATGAACACAATATTTCGGGCCGGAGCATGTGAATGGGTGCTTACCTGCCTCGGGGTAGAAGAACAATGCAATAGGCTTTTTCACTCGCACCCCCTGTTCTTCAGGGGGAAACTTGAACATGTGTCCATTCGTATCGGGGATGGAGAACTCTGGCGCAGGTTTATTGATAAGAGGATGAGGCGCCATGGCAATTAATCAGAGGGAGCACAAGGACGACTAACAAGCCAATGATGCTGAGTGGAGTTCCGAGGTAGTCACGGTGCGAGTTCACAATTTTAGGCAGCCCCTGATATGGACTTGATAGCCCAATCTCACGCTACATCTCCATTAGTAGATATGTACAGTAAATCTGTATGCTGTTCTTTAATCTGTGATAGAGATTCTCTGCAGAAATTCGGACATAGGTTGAGAGAGCAGAAGGATAAGAACTAAGGCTTAAATTTAAGTGCTAGTGTGCGACTAGAGTCATTCCAAAGTTTTTTAAAATAAAAAGTTTGTCTTTAGGAAATCCAGACCATCATGATGTGTTACACGCTCATCGCGCCAATATTTCGAATAGACTGGGCAGCATACCGACGCCGGGAGAGTGATAGAGAATGTATTACCTTCAAGACATGGAGTGACAGACACACCGAAAATAAGTAGGCTCATCAGATGGCATGTCTAACACGTCGCCGCTGTCAGCATCCGCCTTTCGCGCAGATAAGTAAGTGCAGCCTAAGTGGTTGACACTGATCTGCCTTCGAGAGCCCAAAATTTAGTTGAATATGGCGGCAATAACTCCATAAAGTTCGTTACAAGAGTTTTACTCCTTTCGGCAAACACACGAGAGCACCTGAGAATGACACGGAGAAGATATCAGATAATGGCCGAGGAGTGGACCCATAGGACAGGAACCGCGCCAAGGGCTTGGGGTGTGCACGGGAGACTGAAATAACGTTCTCATGAACGCTGATCATCGCATTGACGCAAATAACAGGAAAGAACGCAACATCTGGACGAAACGATAAACCAAATGCCGAGGAAACCATAAAGTGCCTTGCAGATACATAGATAGTAGTTGGGAGTATCGTCGTGAACGAGCGCCACAGGACAAAAGTCAGTTGGTCCGTTTTTGATAAACAAACAAGCACGTTGGATTTCGAGGGCGATTCCAACAAAGCTGCCATGCTAATCAAACACAAAAGGATGAAATTATGATAGCGCATTGATAACATCGACACAGCATACGAACTAAATTGCATGATTTCATTCTCATGGCTTGGGGCCCATGGCCTCTGAAGACCGCTTGTAAGTGTATGCCGACTCGGACAAAGACGAAGCGTACCTGCATTCAGCTCGGCAAATCGCTGCCCCACCCGCTCCGAGTGCTTCAAAAATTTGTCTGCGCAATTCATAACGCATTGCTCCTGCTCAAAGGTTAAACTTGCACTGTGTGAATATAAATCTGAAAGGCTATCACTTCTTTCGAAGACAATGCTTTGCTCGTAAAGTCATTACAACATGAGCTAAAGCATCTTTCTACGAGGCCTGAGTAAAGACGTAGGAAGTCTTGCATCTGACGGGGTAGTACAACATTTAGACCCTGCTGAAGTCCACATGACAAACTAATACCTGTTTTTTTTCAATAATTTTGGTCATATGGGCCTGTTCAGCAGAGTTAAGCTGTGAGAAATCCATGATTGGAGACGGCAGATAAAGAAGAATGACACAAGAACGTTGGACGGTTTGCGCAGATGGTTGGTTGAAGGCACGAAAGTAAACTGTCCGAGAGAATTTGGAACGTAAAAGTGTAAATAGATGGCACGTGCAAATATCAGTGTGAATTTACTTTTTTGGTGGATCAACCTGCACGATGACTCGACCAAAGATCTCTTCATCAGACTCTCATTCCAAGGAGGTTCTCTCATTCTGCCTCTTCAAGCTTATCGCAATTCTCACAAGATAGCCTGACAACTGGTATTGATCCCGCACATCAGACTTATCAACGTCACCCAAAAACCTATATAGTTCAATGCCTGAAGGACGGTAGGTTCTGCACTCTCGGTGATCTTCAACAGATACCTATTCACCTTCTTTCCAGTGGATCTCTCTATGGCTCTTTCTTTCAAAGAAGCACTTCAACGGCTTGAGAACCGTCGCGTCAAAGCGACGCGTCCTCTGATTCCACCTCAAATCCTTCAGGAAGATCTCCCTTTGTGCGTACTTTTTTCCTTCTTTTTATGATGGTATTCTAACGTACATGCAGGACTTTTCTTGCTGCGAATACCGTCATTGAGGGTCGTCGAGATACCGAAAATGTCCTCAGGGGCGACGACGACCGGCTGATGGTCGTAGTTGGGTATGCACTTATTTATGCACAGTTGGGTCTTGACTGACTTGCAGTGATCAGTCCCTGCTCGGTTCACGACGTCGGTGCGGCTATAGAATACGCCAAGCTGCTCAAAGCGTATGCAGACGTCGCCAAGGATGACTTGCACATCGTTATGCGCGTGTACTTTGAAAAACCTCGGACGACCGTCGGATGGAAAGGTTTGATCAATGATCCGTAAGTGCCCTGCCGATTTCGACGACAAACGGGTGCTAATAATGAGGAAATAGCGATATGAACTGTAGCTTCCAAATCAACAAGGGTCTGCGCATTGCGCGCACTCTCCTTTTAGATATTGCTAAACTCGGTGTGCCTGCTGGCTGCGAGTTCCTAGATACAATCTCGCCTCAGTACACTGCCGATTTAGTGTCCTGGGGAGCTATTGGTGCACGCACCACGGAATCTCAAGTGCACCGAGAGCTGACCTCTGCACTGTCAATGCCCACTGGATTCAAGAATTCGACCGACGGATCCGTTGGCATTGCTATTGATGCATCTCGTGCCGCTCGGAGTGGCCATGTTTTCCTCAGTGTGGGCAAAGAAGGTCTCAGCAGTATCATTGAAACCGAGGTACGGCAACTTAACCTTCCAGCGCCTCGGTAGCGACTAACTTTTAGTAGGGCAACCCAGACACACATGTAATCTTGCGCGGTGGCTCCAAGGGCCCAAATTATACCGCGGAATACGTCCGTGACTGTGGCGAAAAACTTGCCAAAGCTGGTCTTCCTCAAAAAATTATGGTAATTATAAGGTGTTATACCCAGGGTCTCACTTATGGCTGATATGGTCCAAATTTAGATTGATTGCAGCCACGGAAACAGCCAAAAACAACATCGTAGGCAGATAGAAGTTGTTGAAGATATCGTGAGCATTCTTCCAAGTAACTTTTTATTTATTGTTATTTACCGCCATTTATTCAGGCGCAACAACTGGAGAGTCATGACACATCTGCACTCATCATGGGTGTCATGCTTGAGTCTAATCTTGTCGAGGGACGGCAAGATATGTCGTCGAGTGGTCCTGCTGGTCTCAAATATGGCCAGTCAGTCACCGATGCTTGTCTGTCCTGGGACATGACTGTCCCCGCCCTTGAGCGTTTGCGTGAAGGTGTTCGCGCTCGCCGAGGCTTGGTTTACTCAAAATCCAAAGGCATGGAGCCTCTGACTAATGGCGCGAAGGAACTGAAGCTTAATGATGCTGGTGGCATCAATGTCGTCAACGGCCATTAATACGGTGTGCTGTGTATTGGTTTTACTGTTCATGATCGCATGTTATGAGCCTATTTTTATTCTCAATCACATAGATATCGAAATGTACATAATTACTTGATTTAAAATTTTTTTGTCCCGTCTTTCAGCAATGTTTGCATTAAGGTCTTGCTCAGGCATTTTTGCGACCGAGGCATCTTCTAATAAACGCCCATGCTCATCTTTAGCCAATTTTTCATCTTCATGAACTTCGTCGTGAATAACCGAGTCTTTGGTGGAGGTCACTTGACTCCTTAGAAACTTGCAGGTTCAACTCGGACTTTGCAATGCAAGTTGCGAAGCGACCACTTTATTCCCGTGTTCCAATGAACCGCTAACGGCGATCACTCCAGTTGCAGTCCAAAGTTCAAAGCACTTTTTGAACTGTGAACTCGCAGCTTGCACTACGTCATATGTCTAGTTTAGCATTGCATATTCAATGCATATTTCTAATTACCGTCGTGACTGTGACAGCGCAGCAGAACCGAATCCGAAGCACATACTAGCCATGCTAAAACTTCACTTGACCTCTTCCTCACCGACCGCCCATGCATTTGTTTTCGTTTCACTACGCTTTTCCGCAGAATCAAGCTCTTCTTCCAGTCAGTCACTGATATCTAATATCATGTTTACAGCTCATCGCCATTAGATTGGGCTCCTTGTTTTCTGGCTCTCATCTGAAATTCTAGTTGACCACAAGTCAAAAACTCCTGTCGACATCCACATCCATCTCGCTTTAACCGAAGCCATTAAAATATTCGTTGCATTTGGTTTATATTCCGCGAGACAAAAATACTTCCGCTATGATTCGCTCGATCCTGACAACGAAGATCACCCTTTGAGCAACATTAATCTCCCACTCGAGGGCAGTCACGAGTCTTGTACTCCTAGGAACGTCCGAATCAATGAACTGGCACAAATATATCCTCGGTTATCGAGGCTTGGTGGTGGGCGCTCGAGTTTGTCTATTCTTGTCATTTCCACGCTTTGTGTTATCCGGGCCCATATGGTATGTTCGGCGCTTTTTTATCCCAGGGAAATTACGACCGCTCCATATTTCTCAGATTTCTAAAACCAGAGAACATATCGATCCACTCGCGCCATACCTTGCAATCCCCGCGGCGAGTCTCTGTTCGCTATTTGTGCTGCGCACTTTCTTTTGCAGAACATATACTCCACAGCTGTGGCATGCTTCTCTTCTACAAGTATGTTATTCCAGGAAACTGGTTAGATGGCGATCTTCCTGAGCGCTGATAAGACTTAGTTTTGTGGGGTATTCATCGTTCGGGTAAGGCAACTACCGCCTGTAGTCAAACCCTCTCTTATTGTATTCAGAGCGGTCTCATTAGTCGCTCAAGTGACTTGCCATACTTCTCGTTGCTTGCCTCCGCGCTCAGCATCTCGTTTTCTGATACCCTGGTTGATATTGTGAGTCACAAAATCTTACACTCTAAAGTTTAGAGTAGAGCCCGCTGCACACACAGGTCTACAAATTACACCATCCGTCATTGTTCGATGCTATCAACCTGCTCATCTTCACTATCGGCTGTCTTGGCCATCTATCGCTCTATATATTCAGTGTCACCTTCCTTGGCACTAGAAGCCATAGTTTTGGACCGCACGTGGATCCGATCGCACTGGCTCTGTCATGTCTATTGGAGGCCGGTCGAGACTTATTGGCGCTCTATGTTATATACTGTGAGTATTTTGACTTTTATACGTGCCTCGTGCTTAGGCCAGCAGATTACGATGTCATTCTAGAAAGCATCATAACCGCGCTCGCCTCCACCGTTGGGCTGTTATTGCTGACTGCGGGCTTCCTCAACGAGCCAGGTGTATTCGTAGGATGTCTTCTCGCATTGATAGCAGCGGGCGTATATGTCTCCAGCATGAGACAGACTACCGAAGAAGATGTTGGATCTGAATGCGTGACTCGGGTAGGCTAACTCCACAGATGACCCACTCTTGAGCTGATGTAAAAACTAAGCCTCGCTACCCGGTAGTATTTGCAGTTGTATTGTTTGCATATCTGCTTTATGTGTCATTCGCAATGACGCATGAGAATGTATGGACATCACGCGCCCAAAAATCGCCGTGGGGCTTTACCTCGGAGTCCAAACCAGGCATTTGTAATCGCCGTCCTTTACCGTCTCATTCGCATAGGAAGACACTGGAAAATTACAACTGCTTTGACAACATCTTGCTAGTAGTCTTCTTCAGCCATGCTCGTTATGGTGCCAACCTGGATTATCACCGGGAAGTGTATTCTGATTATTTTCCAAATGTGAGTGCTGCGCAACGGGTTTATTTGGATAGGTTGACGTGCCGATGCTAGATTCTCTACATTGGACCTGCCTCCCGCGAGGACTCCGGCTTTGATCACTCCTATGATATTTTTGTAGATTCGTACCATTCTGATGAGGACCTAACTGATCCATCATATTATAAGATGGCAGGACGGGTGTGTACTTCGATCATTTTCATTCACATGCCTAGTGCTCACGTGTCACATAGATGGCTCATCATATGCTATACACTGCATTGCAGGAGCACAACTGTTATGATGGCTACTTATGGGTGCCGTTTGACACTCTGCTGAATATTCCACGATTGGAGAAGTTTGACCAGGAACACTTTTGGTATCATTCACCATGGGCCCTGCCTGTTTTTAACCCTGCACAGGATAATAGTCTCAGCTCTGGCCTGCATGCTCCCCCTGTCAACGTATCCCCGGATCCTTCTATTAATCTCACGAAAACGTGGAGGGGATGGGGACTTGATTGGTGGTATGTGATATCCCAATAAACTCTCTTCGATATTTCTGATCACCTGTTGCCAGGTGGGGGTGAGTTAATTCACAAGGTGTTCATCCGTGCTTATCTGATAAGCTATCGCACATCTATAGCGATCCACATGTGGGAGTTGGGGTCTGCATGGAAGCTTTCCGGAAAGTGCCACTGCACTTGAGAGAACGTCTTGCTGCATTTACCAATGGTGAAACACGCCTTATCGGAGGCTCTGCAGATACAATCTACATCCCAGGGCGGCACCGCAGGATATTCATGGAGGTGTTGGGCCTGTTCCTTGAAACGACTTGCTTCCTTGAGATTGCTGCGCCTACAACGCTGCATTTAGTCGCGCCTCGCCACGAGTCGATTCTCTTTGTGGACCATGTGAGGCTTGGCGTGCTTTTATTTTTTGTAATGTGTGCTGACTGATTATGGGATGACAGTGGTGGATATATCAGCCGCCGTTTAATGCGTCTTTTGTGAGGCAGAAATGGGAGGAGGGATACGAGGTGGATACGTTTCACACTTTCCATTGGGGCGAGCGCGATGAAAATAATGTGTGGAGGGCCAATTACGAGAACGTTGAGGATATCCGACGTCTGTTGAGGGAGTCGGCGGAGAGACAGAAGATTGTCTTTCCTGTTAGGTGAGGTGCTTTGTTGAGTCATAGAGTCATACTAACAGTGACACAGAAACAAGACGCTGGCCAGATGAATGGCGTGTTTTCTGTGCCTGCTTTGACTGGTTTTCCCCCATTAAAGACAGTGGTTCCTTCTATATCATATACTTCGACCAAGGGAGGTCGGCTCCGGGCTCGTAGTTTAGGTACCAAAACCTTAATAGTAATACAGAATAGGGCAAATACAGTATAAATACATCTATGTGCACTGAGAGAGCATGTCCTTGAAACCATCCCTAAATTCCAAATCAAAGCCAACATCACGATTCACGACGTATGCAGACGATCGTGCAAATCCCAGCTCAACTCCTGAGCATGACTTGCAGTAAAATTATTGCAGTTTGAAATGACCACCGTCGCCAGCGTAGCATCTGGCGTTGCACGATCCGTGTAGTGGACACGTGCACTCAAGGCTTTCACCATCGCATCCCCTGAAAGCTGCTGGCAACTGTACATCTTGAGAACAGAAAGCTGAGGCAGCCGCACACTCATTCGCTCCTGGTCCTGGTCCTGCTCATCTACATCTCTAATAGCAAAAGGCACGAACAGTGTGACCACCGAGTCCGACATATCAGACCCGACGATAGAGAACTGTTTCAGGTCGGGCAGCTTATCAAAGACCCAGCGAAAGTCTTTGGTACGCATATCTGATAAATCCATGTCGAGGATCTCGAGCGGGGGGCGTGAGCGCGACAAGAGTTTGCGAATACCCATGCCAGTGTGAAGGTCACTATGCGGAGATTGGGAAAAGTCATGGAACTCGTCGTCACTGTCACCTTCTTCAGAGACGTGGTATGGCTCGAGTGGGTAGTCTACGTTGATATGACGCAGACGAAGCTCTCGCAATGCAGGGAGGTAGAGATGCGAGAGGATGCTACGCTGATTGCAAATCTCGTCCAGGAGGAGCGTGTGTAATCGCGGAAGGGCGATAACAGGGGGTGGTGCATCAAGAGTGCCCTCATTATTGGACCAACCGTGAAAGTATAGATGCTCCAAATTGGGGCAATGAGCAAGAAACCGAAGGAGGTCCGGTGAACGGACGGAGTACTCGAATGTGGACTCTGAGATGTCGAGGGATGTGAATAATAAGGGGTTGACCATTTCTACATGGGGCAGTTTGGTCGTTGCTACTTTCATGGATATGTGACGGTATGCCGCGCTTCCGCAGGAGAAAAAGATAATATCATCTTCATCATCACCTGCAGCGTCCTCGAAGGGAGTCTTGAGAAGAATATCGAGATGATGCATCACGCGACGAGGTGAGGAAAGGGTGAGGTCGGATAAGGATGTCTCGATGATTCTACCATCATATGTGATAGTGCAGCGCATCCAACGGGCGAGATTGGGGAGGAAGCACGACATGATGGGCAACAGTCGCTCGAAATCTGCTAGTTTGAGGACTACATTGAATGGAAGAGGCGAAGAGCGGGCGACCCAAAGCTCTGCTTGTGCGCGGATGGAGGACATCGTGCGCCTAGAGTCTAGTACGACGATGCTCTGCCATATGCAGGGTGACGATATGATCAAGTCTCTCCATAAACAGCAGACTCTGGACAATGTGAGGGGGATATGCCAGTCGCCTGTGAGGCTGCAAGTTGAGAAGATCTCAATGAGTAATTCTGGAGGTAAAGATGAAAAAGGAGGGAAACTGTCGTTAACAGTGGATATGATCATGGTAAGCACCGTGGGTGCTTGGCAGTGAGTGCACAGCGTATGAGAAACCGCACGATAATATGCAGTTTACGTAAGCAGAAGCTTGGTATTCTTCTTGAAGTCGTGGTAGTCGATGAGGCGCGTGTAAAAGCCTGCCAGTCAGATCAAATGGGGCTCAAATATTCTTGCCTGTACTTGAACGCAACGTGCACGCAAACGTGTGCAGAAACGAGCGACACGCCTATATCGATTCTCTGCGATGAAAATAACGACAAATCATGTTGTCGGATAGTGAGCAGTTCAATCTTCTGTCGACCTTCTATCGACCAACAATGTGTCGAGTCTTGTTTCGTCAAAGTGTATCTCATCGTGCGCGTAAACGTTTCGAAGCGCTTGCAGCAGACTTGCTGACTAATCTCAAAACTGCACAGCGGTGGCTGAATTTGAACTCAGTACTGAACTCTAATCCTCAGAGTCGTACACAAGCCGCCAACCGTCGCGCGAAACGTCCCGCGTTACTTTCCTCAAGATTATTCACGGTCGTCTTTCCCACTACCCAACATGCCAGGAGTAAGAGATATCAGGTATGTCGTTAATTGATATCGATTCGGCCCATGATTTAACCGTGAATATCACTTGCAGCGCCGAGGCTTTCATTGTTGCATATGCTTCCCATCTCAAGCGGTCGGGAAAGCTCGAGGTCCCAACATGGGTCGACATCGTTAAAACCGGGTCTTTCAAGGAACTTGCACCTTACGACCCAGACTGGTACTACGTCCGTGCAGGTGCGTTGCATTCTGTACACCTTCATCAGAATGCAGATTTATAGAGCAATCATAATCAGCTGCTGTTGCACGACACATCTACCTCCGCAAAGACGTCGGTATTGGTGCATTGACAAAACTTCACGGTGGCCGCAACAGACGCGGCAACCGCCCATCACACCACGCCGACTCCTCTGCCTCCGTCCAAAGAAAAGTCTGTCAATCGCTGGAGAAGATTGGTGTTTTGGAGCAAACCTGACAATGGTGGACGACGGATAAGCCAAGACGGCCAGCGGGATTTGGACCGTATCGCAACTGCTGTCGTTGAGGCTGCCAAGGAGGAGGAGGATGAAGAAGAGGAGGGCGAAGAGGAGGAGGAAGAGGAGGAAGAAGAGTAAACTCATATCCACCTCCACTTGCTAATCCTGCATTGTCGCATGCTCTGCGCGTGGTCACCATGGATATTATGACGATACGGTATGATGCATGCATATCTTTAAAAAATATGGCACTTCACTGCTTTCTCCACCTTCCAACGCCGTTTTTCTAATTCCATGGTCGCTTACCATCCAGTGAGTACTAGTGCTGTCACTTTGCCGCTTTGTACGGTTGTACTTTGAGGCGTTGTTGAATACTGATGGCCGTTCAAATGCTACACTGAGTCCAGGTTGATAGCGTGTTCGTATTCTTTCTGATGTTGAAAAATTTGTCGGCTGGTCTCGTCACCATTTCGACCGTATCGATCTATCCGCTTGCTTGTCCCCCTTTGTGATGATCATGGCTTACCATCCAGTGAGTTCTGTCTTTCACTAATTTTGTGCAGTTAGAGGTGGTTAGCTGATGCAGATCCGGGCCCACATAAATTTCATCAAGTGTAGATTGAAGAGCGTTTTTGCTGCGTCTGATGAAATTCTCTCACCTGATCTTCATTACATTGATTGTTCTTCTAGTAAGCAATGGGACTGAGTTGCGGAATGAAGACCCTGACGGAGGATGGGTCATGCATGAAAATAACCATCATTCGCGCTGGGTTCCGGGCTTTCAGTCCTCTTAGATGATTATGGGGTGTTCCCCTCGCAACAGTTGGCATTGTCGAGTTCGATGTATTGTACGAGTCTTATGACGAGAAAAAAAGATTGATGTACATAATAGCGAAACGATACGAAAAAGAGTACAGAACTAGAAGCAAAGGTGAAATAGTTGTGTACCGGTATCAATGACCATCGGCATGTGGGGGTGATGCACAACAAATAAACAGCACTAAGCGAGCTCGCAGTGGAAGAGGTCGTGGCTGCACAGTTGCTAGACCTGGTGAGGCAGTACTAAGAGCAGGAGGAGGCATTGTGGATGTCGAGGGGGCAGTAGGCTGGGTCTGCGATGATGACGCTTGAGCATAAGCTTGACCTTGTGGCTGGCCTTGCTGCTGTATTGGTTGTGCATTTCCATTGGCATGTTGAGGAGATGCACAACAGAGAAAAAGCACAAGATGAGCAAACAACCGAACGGGTAGTGAATGTGGATGTCTTGGTGGTGTAGTAGGATTAGTACCAGGAGCAGGCGGTGTCGTAGATGACCCATGATGTGCGTACGACTGGGACTGGGCTTGCTGCTGCGTTTTTTGTGGCGGCGGTGGAACAGTAAATATGACCTGGACAGAAATAATTAAAGCACGGCGATGGGAAATACACGCGAAGAAATGTATACCTCTCTGTCTTTTACTGCAGCAACTTCGACGATAGGAGGGCCACGAGAGAATATGGACCGGCTTTGACGTTGTTGGAGTTCATTTGCGTCGTCGGCATTGCGGTAAGAATGGTGGAAAAGGGACGAAAAGCGTTCGAGAAGGAGTGCCCGAGTACTGTGAGAGTGGTGGACAGGAGAGCGAGGATGTGTACCGCGCACTATAGAGGACTGAGAGTACATAGCTCAGAACAAGAACTGGTCAGAAAAGCAGACGACTGACCTGGGTGCCGTTTTGCACGCCATCGAAAAAGCCTGCCGGTATTTGACGGGTCTGGATAGGTGGACGTCGGGTAGCGTTGCTCTAGAGTGGCAATATTAAAATGGTTGAAAAGACAAAGATACTCGTCACGTACGTTCATCAGCGACTTCTGCACTGGTACCTACGAGTAGCGAATCAGCATGGTTTGGTTTTCGAGAGAAAAACTGTCGAACTTACATTGAATATAGGTTTGAGGAGGTCTTCAAGGCCAGCTTCTTTGAGCATGGCGTGAACGTCCCATGTGTACGCATTTTCGTCCTCGCAACCAGTGACCAGTAGCTTTCCATCAGCAGAAAGGGCTGCACAGCGTACTTCATTTTCGTGCTGGATAAGTGGTCCGACTTGGAGGTTGGTGTCGAGGTTCCACAGATGCACTCTCGTACCCGATGCACTTGCAAGGACGCGTTCGTTCTGAGACAAGGAGATGGCGTTGATCCAGTCTGTGTGACCTTTGAGGACAGCAATCTCCTCCCAAGTGACTGTGTCAAATATCCTAATTGGGTCAAACGAACCGGAGATCAGTTTCTTTCCTTCCAACGTCCAGGCCAAACTGTAAACTTGATGATCGTGTTTGAGCGTCTTGAACAGTTCGCCTGTTTTTGCATCCCAGATTTTGACTGCATTATCGTTGAGTCCGCCCGTTGCAATTTTTGTTGCATCGGGCGAGTATATCACCACTTGCACCACCTCATGCCCCGTTTTGATTGCCAGGACAGTTTTGCCGCTCTTGACATCCCAGGCTCTTGCCGTCCCATCCCAGGATCCGCTCAGCACTTGTTTACTATCTGCACTCCAGGACAATGCACCCACAAACCTGGTGTGCCCTTCCCATTTGGCAATGACCTTCCTCGCCTCGACGTTCCAAACCCTCACGTTGTGGTTATCCCTGCTTCCGCTTACAATCATCTTGCCGTTTGGAGACAATGCCATGGACCGCACTCCAGTCAGTAGATCACTCCCATCTCGCCAGTCCTCACCTATCTGTGCACCGCTCTCTACGTCCCATAGCCGGAGTGAGTCGTGCACAGCACATGTGATGATTTGTCGTCGTTCAGGTAGGTGTGCGACGCCCTCTACCCAGCTGGTGTGACTCAGCATCGCCCGACGTGTCGCGACAGCTGGTGTCTTACTGGTGGAAGAAGCCATGATTGGAGCACAGAATCTCAATTATGGTAGATCGGGGACTGTGCGAGAGAAGTCTGCTGGCAGGATCTTTAAATAAGATCGTATTATGCGGTAATGGCAACGATTACTGGTGATTTCAGATGTCTTTCTTCTAAATTCTCGTTAGAAAAACCATTGCTTACGAGACAGTCTACTTGCAGGAATCCCACTCTTCAACTCGAGGACAGCTTCAGCACTGTGTATCCACGAGTTCCTACGACGTTATCCGAGAGCTTTGGGAGTGTGCGAAGTCACTAGTAAGCAAGTGATTAGCTTTAACTTGCAGAGTATTGCTGACGGGAAACACCTTCTAGATGAACCCAGTCACCAGCGATCAGAGGCCATCTATCTGGGAGTTGAAGAAGCTAGAAACTCGTTTGTTCAAGTTATTTTGTAAGGTTTGTCCCATGTGTGCTCGCTTCACAGCTTATTGCTGTGTAGATCAAGCGCTCGCGTCTGCAACCGGGCTATGTGCATTTTCATATACGCAAGGACTACGCCGATGGTGATGGCAAACATTCTGTGGAGTGCCGCATTCACTCTCCACTCTGCATGCTCATTTCCAAACTCGATGTTGTCAACTCTTCCAGCACAGTTATGGAGCGGCGCTTATTTCCAGCATGGACATTTTTGTTTTCTAGGAAGGTCCCCGTTCACATCAAAAAATTGACAGGACATATCATGGGTGTTACCACCATCTTCCCCCCTCAAATGCACATCTCCCTCAGACGTCTCTATCCTACTGAAATCCTTGACCGTATGAATCTGCGTTTTCCCATTCCTTGAAGTTCAACCTTCGTGAAGGGCCACGAGATAGCCTATCGTCAAGAGTCTGATCGCAGAATCAGGATGGCCCGTGTTGCGCGACCACATCATCTGCCCCTCGCTCACTAAATGGTGATCTGGCACTCTTTCCAAGATGGGCAGCGAAAGATAAGAAGTCGATGTGAAGGTGAGATGGTGCTGAGGTTCCATTCGAAAGTCTCAAAGTGTCGAGTAAACACTACTAACCTTATGCAATGAGGCGAGCCCTTGGCAGACGCATCGACAACTTTACTCCCTGGACACAGAATGTAGTATCCCCATGATAAATCCAAATTGCAAAACTGAACATGGGGTTCTCGAAAATCCCCACGCATTTCATTAATGACAGTCGGAGTAGTCACATCGGCAGGACAGACTGGAGTCTCCTGTACGCCTCGAATGCAGCTATCGTGACAGTGCGCCTTAACTAGGAGATGAACATGTAGAGGTATCGTCCATGCATGATTATGAGAATAAGTAGAGCCAAGTAGAGGAATAGCTGCAGACTGATGACTGGTGCAGGAGATGCGCAGTAAGCACCAGCCTGGACGCATCTCTATTGACGGCTTGTAATCTCATGACTTCGTGGCATGGCGGTGTTGAAGCTAACACGAGATCTAGGAAGCTAGGGAGATCAAATACATTCACTTTCGGGGCGAACAACAAGATAACAAAGGAAGCAGACTCCGTCTGAACATGGACGATGTTTTTACTCGATTCCAGGTTCTGCGTCAGGGTCTCAGTAAATGGAAATCACGTTCGCGAGTGGCTCATGATGACGAGAGATCTCTTTTTTTATTTCCTGGCCCACTGGGCCCGTCGCATTCAGTTCGTAGTACGCAGGATTCCTCCAACGCATACCTCGCCGTGCCAGTGATAGAATAGGCTTCTTTGTAATAACTCTCCGACAATACACGAGTTTTCTGCCCTGAGTCTTTAGGGAGAAGCCCAAGCCTTGCGTGGATGACGGAGTGGTGACTCGGGTGTCAACACATCGTATCGTGAATCAACGGGATTAGATTTTGTGCGAATCTGCCTTACTCAAAGACAGTCTGTCTCGATGAAAAAACGGCTCATATCTTATCACGAGAGCTGATAGCGTTGTCTGATCAGATGAAGTCCGCAGGTTTTTGAGAAGCACACAAGCATTTGAGCAATTTTGCATGAGACGTTTAGGAACCTAACTTAATCATGAAAATGTCAACATATGGACAGTGGTCACATGCACATTAATGGAATCGGCAATGAACAGCCCCGATATTTTTTGATGTTATGTCGTGTCATTAGTGGTCATTGTCAGGTGTTTCTGTTACTTGAGGCACCCAGCAGGCTGCATCCAAGCTGCACCGCTAAGCTCGAGAAGCACAAGTACTAATGATAGGTACGCAATAGTGCTAGGATGGAATCCCATAGATATCAAAATATCTCGTCCTGCCTATGCCGTTTCATTCTCTGAGAATTATTCCTGAGTCTTGATTGTCGATGCACACTCCAGAAACCAGGGCCAGCCCTGAATAGCATGTTTTAGAGAATCTCGGCCCAAAAAATGAAGAACTGACTCTTGAACTACACTATAGATCGGTATTTAATATTTGTATAATTACCCCACATGAAATTATCGCCATTGACGGTCCCATCACTAGTTTAAAGTTCGACTTTGAGTCGTGGCAACACCACCGTGATGGTAATTGTAAATCTTTCGGTCCTGCGTATAGAATTAACATCGCGATGCCACTGTAACGGAAATTAGGCGAAATGAGGCTTACACGATGTACCTGGGTGCATTGCATCTGAGGTCAATATGATGAGATTGGATATAAAGCATTGAAGCTTTACCTAGACAGCCGGAGTCTCATGAACCGCTACTGCAGAAGAAGTTGCAGAGGGCGCGTCCTGTGTGCAATATTAATATCGCAAGGTCAATTTCATGGATTTGATACCAGGCTTACACGACCGTACTAGGTGCATTACGTCTGAGGTTAATAATATCACGAAATTTAGTTCTAGGTACTTACATTATAGTTCAAGGTTGCCTGAGTGCATTGTATCATGAGGTTAATTGGACGAGGTTTAATATAAAGTAAACCTTACGTGGGTGAGAGTGGTGGCGCGGCTGTCTACACATCGAATCGTAAGTCAACAGGATTAGATTTTATGCGAAGTCAGCCTCACTCGGGGAAGCACAGCTTGTAGTAACAAAGGCTGTCAAGGCAAGCAGAGCATAGAGGGAGGCAGGGGAGAAGCGAGCGAACATGACGGTAAGTAGATGAGTATCTGTTGATCAAAGAGCTGTTGGCGCTGGCTGTGACGATGCTGCTAAAGTCGGGTTCTTGAGAAGCACACCAGCTTCAAAATGGGTGCCATTTAAATGGTCTCCCGTGTGATGTTGAGAACCTAACTTAATCAAAAAAATTCCAACGCATCTGAGTCTCAATGTACACATGCACGGGTGGTATAGACAAGAAATTGCAGTTGTGATATATTTTGACTTTTTAATGTTATACCGCGTCATTAGGGGCCGTTATTATAGCAGGCAATGTTTTGACATTGCTATGCGATGTGATGCCTTGCAACGGATTCATCATGATTTTGAAATTGCTACACGGGCCATAAGAGCAGATAAGAGCTCATTATCAGAGAGCCCATCACCTGAGATAGCACATTAACAGACACCGCAAATGAGATCAACAAGAGCGCACTCAATTGTTATTCGTTTTCGCGAAGAGTTTAGCAAGTCTTGAAGAGTGTTATGTATGCCTTGCGTCCACACCCCAAGCTCTTTTTCCAACGATACCACTGTTTCACGAACGTTTCTTCCGAGCTCACCGCCGTCATTATTTCTGCCAAAACCGATCATCAGTTCGTGTCTCGCACGTACTAATGTTTCGTATGCAGCTTTGAGTCGCGGAGGGCCGGATGGCGGAAATGCGATGTCTGCGGGTGCTGACGTGATGGGCCGAGGTTCATCAACAGCCAAAAGCTTTCCGAGCTCTGCGAGGGCGACGGCACGTACAGGGTGGCCATCACAGAGAATGGCATTTAACCCCATATAGTGCTTGGCTGCAATACGGACTGTCTCGTCCAGCTGTTCCTGTGCTATGTCTGATGACAACGAAGATAAGAGGAGTAATTTATGGAGTCCTATCAAGGCCAATAATGGGTGACAAGATGGCGCCAGGCCAGCCGACACAAGTCTCGGAATAATATTGGTCGTCAGCTGTAAGGCCTTATCATGATCTGTAAGGACATCAATTTACGTGAATGTCTTTACAGCGTAACATGGAAGACAAACTTGTATCTTGAATGGAAATTGCCTTCGCCAATGCTTCTTGTCCAATGCGAAGCTCGTCCATGATAAGTCCAGGTGTAACCACGACTGCACCGCATTTTGTGCATTGGTAAGTCTTGCTTTCTGTGAGAAACGCCGTGTATGAACGACTAAGATTTCAAGTAAAGCTCTGACTGTCCTCACCATCAATAGGAGTGGGGCACATTCCTCCACATGACCTTGGACACCATATGGACTCACGAGGGTCTAGTTTATTATTGTCATCGCATAACTTGCAGTGGCATGTGAAGTCATATGTCTCCTTTAACGCAGCCTGTCTTAGAGAACGAGGTAGGGTGGAATCGATATAGGAGGTCAGGATCTGATAGTAATCACTGGTCGGTGAGAGCATTCGAGTAAGCGATTTAGACTCACCTCTTCATTGGGTGAAATGTCTCTGAGAGCAATGACTTGCATCTGCGGCTCGTCCACGGGATTCCGAGAAGATCGAGGAAAAACGATGACCGCACCGGGATCACAAGAATGGTTGAAAAGCGCAACAAGCGGCGAGACGGACACTCCCACTGGTGTCAATGAGGGTGAAGTTAATGCGAAAGTGTTTGTGACAAACTGCCAAGAATTAAGCATCTGACTCTCGATTCATTAGATGACCAGTGCTCACTCTTGAAATTAAATCCGTGAGGTCGCCAGCAGACAAGATGCCAAATTCCGATAAATCTCCAGGAGAAGACAAGCCAAGATATCGAACCAGAGAGTGGGCAAGGTGAGTACTATTTTCAACGACACGAGGCTGCAAAGAATGTCGATCTGATTCCACCTTGATTATAACCTGCACTTGAATGTGACATACAACTCACGAGACTGTAACGCATCGATTTCCTTTGACTGTCAGTGCTGTTAGCGGTGTAATCCATGAAACACAAATTCTCACCCACCCAACTACTGTTAAACCCTTCCTTCCTCTTCTGCCACAAGATTCGACCCAGGCACCTGACAGCATCATTTGGAACAGATAAATCTCTCGATGGTGCTGACTTAGCCCATTTCCTCAATGCTGAGCACTCTAGTCGATGAAGTGACCAGTCATTTGTCTGACACGTCTAACACTGAGGAATTAGACCGGTTAAAAGGCGGTTTATGGTATTAGTGCAACTAACTGCATTGCAATACCAAACTGTGCGGCATCCAGTACACCTCAACAATCCAGAGCTTGATGCGGCGGCACAAGAGGAGCAATGCGAGTCCAGATACAGGCTCGCGAGTGCAAATGAATGCGGTCGTAGTGATATGATAACAGAACCTATGTCGTGTAAGCGATTCGCGGATCAAGATTCAGAACTTGCAATAAATTTGCTGACCAGCTTTTATCGACTTCTTGGCCCACAATCCCCTGCCTGATATTGCTGATACCCGCACCTCTACATTTTCTGGTATGCCGTAGTACACCGTGCCTTCATTGCTGCGAGTTGATGTATCTGAATCATTAGAATGTATCACTTTTGGAATAGTTGTGGAGTGGGGCTCTTGGAAATTATCTGGGTAATTCACATACGATCTTGATGCCTTTGATTGCCTTTGAGATTTAAGACTTGCGAATGACATGATGCAGATAGGCTGCTACGTACAGCACTAATACTGCGAATGGTCAATAACTTCAAGTTTGGTCACCCACCTGTTTGCCACTGTTTATCTGACAGTATCTTCTGTGTTCAACAAATTCAAACAAAAATATTATCTTACGACCTGCGCAATGTGCATGTACAACTCGGATCGGGCGAGGGAATGGTCCAGTTCGACGTAGAATACCTACTATTGGGTATAGATGCAGGATGACTGGTGCAGCAAGCACCAGTCAGGACATATACTAGGCTTTCTATCGACAGTGAGACTTATTCTATGATATTCAACGACTCAAACTTGAAGTAGCTGTAGTAATCGGTGTTATGCTCCGTAGGAGGACTGTCATCGTGATGTAGTGCCCTAACTGTCAGCGGTCACTTAATCAACTTTTTCCTTGGAGTAGCACCCATACCATATGCATCGTCTCTACTTAGCACTAGTACTAGCCTGCCAAGACTCGGGTTCACTGGCAGTGGCTGTACTTTTCACATAGTACAACTTGAACTAGCATGTCATTGGATCACTGTGACATCTTTCCTCTGCAGACTCCAGATTATCTACTTTCCTTCCAGTTCTCATCATGGTACCCAACATTTTCATCTATCAGCATCAAAAGCACCGTCATCCGCCCCTTGGATCAACCATTCAAGGAGTACCTCGACTCGGACGGCATTTTCGTACCAGAAGGCTCGGAAAACCCGTCGGTTGACTAGCTACCATCCGTCCCAGTCGTACTCACTTCCCACCGTCAGTCCCGCAGAAAGCTCTTTTTCGGATCAAGAAGATGGGGACGACAACGATGACGACGCCGCAGTCGGACGATCCTTCTCTTTCCCCGATCTAGACGAGCGGATAAGACAGGCCATCGAAGAATACGGCGCAGTCTTCCCTAAGCTCAATTTTTCTTCGCCAAAGGTCAGCTTGCTGTATATAAATCACTATTCACTATCAAACAGTTGACAGGATGCAGCATGGGTGCTACCACCATCCTCGCCTCTGAAATGCACATCTCCATCAGACATCTACATTCTATTAAAATCCTCCGACTTCGTATCGCACGATCTGAGTATAGACACGATATTTGAGGGATGCCAATACGATCCCTCAAATCCACCACCGTATCAACTCGAACTTGTCTTGCGGAAATGGTATCCGATAGATAGGAGCCGCGAGTTCAGGTGTTTCGTCCGCGATGGATGTCTCATAGGTACGCCCTCATTTTTGCCCAGGGAAGTCACGACGACGATGCTCGGGCAGGGATATCACAACGCGATACGAATTTTTATGATTTATGAACGAGCCCCAAACACAGAGCAAGATCGTAGAGACACTTCAGCGTTTTTGGAAGGACAAGATCAAATCTAAATGGCATGGACAACAAGACTGTAAGTGTCCATTTTCTTTGTTGCAGTCCGTGCACTCATCTATCTTATGAAGACGTCTTTGATGTGTTGATGACGCGTGATCTGTCTCGGGGGCACGTCCTAGACTTCAACCCATACGCACCTCGAACGGATCCCCTCCTATTCACCTACGAAGAGCTGTTGTCAATCTCTACGCGGGAGCTGAGCACACCGGAGCTCCGTATCATTGACTCACCTTTACATCCGGTCGCATCGCGTAACGCACCAGCTCACCAACATAACATGCTGCCAATTGAAGCCCTCGCGCTGAGTAGCGGTCGGGACATCAACGACTTCTCAGATTTGTGGAAGAAAGAGATTCAGCGGTCCATGAATGATGATGCAAATGATTAATAGACGTGGCCATGTTTTGAAAGGGCTTTCGTTACATCTAGACTTCAACCCATGTGCATCCCGAATGGATTTCTCCTATTCACGTACGGAGAGCTATCAGACCTGAGCTTCATACCATCAAGTTATCCTTACATCCAACCACAGTACGCAACGCACCAACATAACATGTTCCCAATGAAAGCCACTGGTCGAGAGATCTACCACAGAATAACATTCAACGGCTCCCATGAATGATGACGATCAATAATAACAGACCCAGCCAACGAGAAGATCATTCATGTTGTCCGACATCGGCATTATCATAATGCAAATCGTAGAACTCTAATAATGATTAACCAGACCCCTTTGCCCCAAAACATGACACCATCTATATTATGGATCATGATATTATAGAGGGAATAGCGATCTACGGTTATCTCTATATCAAACGATTGTGCTTTTACATCTTGTCCACCTCAATACCAGAGTCACTAGCACTACCATCAGTGAAAGCAGGGCGAGTAGCAGCGAGACCAGAGGCATTCTTGTAGAAGATGATGTTACCTTCATCCTCGACGAACTAAACGATGGATCAGAATATAACACCAACCGAGACTGAAGTAAATGTATACTGACCTTGCACTCCTTGAAAACCCTGTAGACTTCCCCCCATCCTCCAGGGGCACCCTCGAGCTTGAGACCTGCTTGCTCAAGACGCACGCGAAGAGCATCGGAAGCTTCCCAAGCGTTGTAGTGAGGGATTTTGCTGGAGACGTGGTGAAGGACGTGGGTCTCAGAGATGCCGTGGGTAGCATGAGCGCCAAGCCAACCCATAATCGAGCCACAGCCCCCTAGGAGGTTGCGGTTCAAAGTGGCCAGAGCACCACGGGGGAAGGTGAACTCGGGAGCGCGGTAGTGGGGGAGGAGTGGGTCGGTGTGTTGGAGGAAAGTGATGAGGACAAGCCAGTGGTTGACCCAGAGGTAAGGCACCAGGTAGAGACGGAATACGGTCCAGAACCCATACGTATAGATGGAGCCAGTAACACCAGCGAGCCAGAGCACGATACCGATGTCGGACAGAATGATCGAATCACGCTGGTGAGGTGCGAACATCACAGCATCAGGTTTGAAGTCTTCCAAAACACATCATTGAGTCAATATCTCTTTGAAACGAATCGTACTTGTACTCACGGTTGGTGCCCTTGGGATAACGCTTCTGGCCAGATGCATTGCGAATAAGGTATGCAGGCCAGCCGCCAAGCTAAAGAATAGTCAGCCACGATCATGCAAGTCTCGTTCAATTCCCCTAACCAAGTAGGTGGCAGCACCGATCGTAGCGCCAATAGGGGAGTCGCCCAGCGCTTCCTTCAGCTCCTTCATCACTTCATCCGAAACGCTCGAACCAAGAATATCCTCCTTTGTCGGGTCGAATGCGGGCAAGCCAAGCTGCGAACGTGTCTTGGGAACAAAGACCTGATCCTGAGTCATATGACCAGTTGAGGCATGATGTTTCGCATGTGTGATCCTCCACGAATGGTATGGTACACCAAGCCTAAATTTTAATTAAGGTACTTTCAGTCACGTGATCGAGAAAGCAAAAATTTAACACCGACGCGGAATGCAGGACCCAACCCACGCTGTTATTGATCAACTTCGACTCTGAAAATGCTTGATGGCCACATTCATGAGCAATGACCCAAAGGCCAGTGGCGAAGAGACCCGTCCAGAAGGAGTACCCCGCCCAGAGAGAGAAGCGTGCAGCGGGATAGAGCAAAGGATGAGGGAAGGAGATGTGTTCGGGAGAGATGAGACTGTCTAGAAAAGTTGCGGTCTTATAGATGCCCGAAATCACCACCAGGTCATAAACACTATTCATCGTGAAACGCGTCAGAACCAGTTATGTTGAACGAGTAGCAACCTACATATATAGCGATGACCGCAACGCTGAACGCTTGAAGCAGTGAGCGCTGAAAAAACCGACAGCAATCAGCGCCTGACCACGAGATGTAACTAAAACGCGTGCAGACTCACGGGATAGCGCTCAGCAGGTCCTTGATTGTGAGGTCGGGTATAACGCATTCATTCTGTTTTATGGTCGTAATGCCTTTCTCTGATCCGTCTGACATATTTGAGGTCGTTGTAGCAGACTCCTGTCTAATCCAAGCTTCTATGGAAAAAAGGAAGGGAAAAAAGACAAAGGAAAGCAAACGAAGCAAACTGTACTTCGAGTCTATTTATTGGGGTAAAAGAATTGTCCCCGGTGATAACCGAGAGCACGTGGGCTTAAGCAACTTCAGCGGAAAACACACAACTTTCATTGCATGAATGTACATCACGTCGTTCATGGTAAGGCTGGTAAGGACGTAAGTATTTAAACCTAGGCCACATTCATGAAGTGTCGGAAATGACATTAACATGTTGCGATATTGGGGCAGGAGCAAACATTACTATATGTATATATATCTCTTGTCAAATCCAAGACGTGAGTGTGAGATTTCAGGCAACAAGGCCGTGAGGCACAACTAGAGCACTTCAATCTCACTAATTAAAGGGGCCTGGCAAACGCAAGTACTCCCTTCTAGCACTCTAATTTAATGCTTGTAGCCTCGCAGCTAGTCCCTCTAAAAACGCAAACCCATCTTTGGTGATAGTCCTGCCACTACTCTTGTTCGTGACAGCACCGAAGTCAGCCACAAGGTTCGCAAGCACCCTATTACTCGATGCAGTCCCAACTTCTCGACGAAGCCTTGCAACCACGCCCAATTTCACGTGCGCTGGTTGGGGGGCTTGATTGTCCTCCCGATTAGCACTTCGCAAAGTCCTGAGCGGGTGTACGAATATCGAAGGATCCGCGAGCTGTTTGTACAACGCATCCAGAAAGGCGAAACCCTCTTTGGTGAGCGTCTTCGAGCCCAGTTGTAGGAATTCAGTGAACTCTTCCACAGCGACTGCAAGAGCAGCGTTATCCGTTGAATCAAGGACCGAATACCTGAGTTTCTGTAGCTGACTGGCTTTCCTGGTTCGCACGGGAGTACGTGGTGGATGAAGTTGGCCATTTGGCTTCGGTCTACCCTCCTCTGAACTGTCGCTCAAGGATATGATTTCGCGAGACTTTTTGGCGTTATCTTTTCGCGCAGGCGCAGGGACATTAGTTTGGTCCCCGAGTATTGGACGAGGCGGATCGAGCTGGAGCTTGGCCAAGTCATTCAGGACGTTCTCCATCTCATCTGTATCCATCGCGGGCCGTGTAGGAGCAGGCCGTACGACTTGAGGTTGAACCTGAAATTTTTTTTGAATAAACTTAAACTCAGACATACAGACAAACCCTCGCACCTTGGAAACTGGCGGTGGTGGCCAGATAAAACGCTCAATATCGGTGAAGCCGCTGTCTTCTGCGAGCGCCTGGAATTCGTCCTTCCATTTGTCATAATCAGGACATTCAGAGAAACTCAGCCGTCTGCAATACCGCAGGAATTCTTCGAACTCAGAGGGCATTCCCCTGCACAACTCTTCAGGGCGAGCGTTCTTCTTCGCTCGCTTGATGCGATCATGCGCTGAGTCAGATTTCGGTACACCGTTCCGTGTCCACGCGAGTCCTCCAGGTGTAAGGAGATGTATAAACATCAGTGCGGCTGCCTCGAGATCATCTCGCCTAGATGGTACTGCAAAAGTTTCCATAAGTAGCTGTAACACATGAATAAATCTAAGATACTGACCCTTGCCTTTGCAATGCACGTTGACAGACGTAAACCAGTAGTTGCCCAAGAAATCTCTCTTCTGCTTTGAGTCTGGAATATGCCGCCGCGTGTACGGATCGATGTAGCGTTTAGAAAACCCGAAGTCGATCATATAGATGATTTCTTCTTCAGGTTTCAATCCAATAGCACAGTTCCCAAGTTGTATATCGCGATGTAGAACTTCGCGGTTGTGCATAATCTGCAAGCGTGCGATCTGCACATGATCGATGTCAAGGTTGTGCTATCGATCTGAAGCCAGTGCGCAAACTCACCACCTGGATCGCAATAGAGCATACACTGCGAAGGTCCATCCTCTGATAACCCCATTGCAAATTTTGTCGGTAGATACTGTCCAGACTCTTTCCGAGGAGACTTATTACCAGATAATGCCATCTTCCCTCGATACCGCTCGCCCATAGCCGAGGCATGCCCTCTCCGCCTTGCAGTAGAGGATAGATGGACTGCTCGTAGCGATTTGTCGGGCACTCGTGGTCGACATCTTGTACCTTGAGCGCAACGAGAGTGCCATCGTGAATATGAGATGCCTTGAAGATAGAGCCTGGGACGAGATGGCTTAGGTGAGGAATAATGTTGAGTTGGCTCGGTACATACCTGAATAGCCCGACCCAAGTCGATCTTGTAACCAGTAGTTGCCCATTTTGCGAGGAATAGCATGCGAGTTATGTGCCATATTGCTGCTTGACCAATGGTCTTAAGTTATAGGTACGTTGGTGGCAGGATGAGGTGACGACTCTGAGGAGTGACCAACAGCAATACCAATACGACAGCTTTGTGGCAGAATCTAATTTGTGGATGTCGGGGTAGTACAATATTGTGGACAGTGGATTGATTCGGATTAGAACAGTTGTGGTTGCAGTGGTTGACGCGCCAATTGCCTGGTACGCGTCAGTCACGTGCCAGGTTGAAATACTATGAAGGAACCATCCCCATCAGTTCGAAAGTCAGATGTAGTACAATTTGTTTGCGTTTTCCTCATGTTTGTGGTCACCATAGAGTCGTTCTCATTGTAATATTACAGTGGTTATACAGTCTGGATGCATGAAAAACATTTGGTAATGGTTCAGATTTGCCCCGCCGCAATCTTTGCTGTCAAATCCGCGGATGCTTGCAACGCACGGGGTGTATCGTACTTGTCCATGATAACTTCGACCAATTGTATCTTTTGTGCACTCGCGAATTCCTCATCGTCGAGAAGCTTATCGAGTTCTGACTTGCTGCGGACCGTATACGACTTTGACATCTTGCCCTCAAGATCACCGAGAGTAGCGAGGAGTGAAGCCCATTTCCTGCAGGAATGTTTAAGCAAAAACAAATCAAGAGAGTGAAACACATCCTACCAGTCTACAATGTCGTTGTACTTCCTGCAGTCGTTCGTGAGCTGTCATGTAAAGTGTTTTGCCTTATCAGTGATCACTCACCTATCTAGACCGTGCAAATGCCTCTCGATATTGTAGCCCTTGTTATTCAGCACGAAAATTATTGGAGTCAACTTGTGGTGGGTCATGGTTGAAATCTCTTGCACAGTCAGTTGCCTGCCACATGAAATATTTGTGTAAGTTTTAGGGATGATAGATGGACCACGCACATGCTACCATCACCAGTAAATAATATGGTGCGCCCAAGACATTTGTCACGGGCTGCGAGCGCTACACCGAGTGTGCTAGCTGAAGTCACTTCTGTCAGATGCAGGTTCGCTGGAGAAATTTTACAATATTTACCGGTCGCCCATCCAATGCTTCCATACAAAATTTGGCTGACGAAAATGGACCCGTCAGGCATTGGAACGTCCAAAATTCCAAAGTTTGAAGTGCCTAGACTCATCGTTTGAGGTTCATATAGAGGATAATGGATAAGTTTCGACTCACCAGTCTCAGAAACGATGACATCCTGCTTCCGGAAGAATTTGCCCACTCGAGGCCAGAAATAAGCATGGGAAATATTGTCGTCGCTTTCCTTTGGAACATCTAGCTTATAGCGTGGAACAACGATTCGTGATGCACCCTCCTTGTATTTACTCAGCCTCTCCGTGAGCTTCGGGAGAAGCCATTTCATTCCTATACCCGGGAATCTTGCGTGGCGAACAAGTGTATAGTCGGAGTGTAGCTGCGAAAATCACTCTAAGCGTCAAAAACTAAAAATCATGATAAATTACCTCGATAGTGTGCGTCGCAGGAATATGGTATGTGAACATTCCTGTGTTAAAATCTGACTTCAAACTGCCGATCGAGAGGATAAGGTTTGCTTTTTCGATCTTCTCCTTGATGGACGGAAGCGTAATCGAACCGATGTAAATCTATTAAAGCATCAGAACAATCCTGAGCAAAAAAAATGGGGATAAAAACCGACACCGCCGTATCGTTCATGCTCCTCGCTCACTGCCGTCTTTCCCATTGGTGTTGCGTATATAGGGAACTGTGTTTTCACGAGAAGGTCATTGACTTCCTGGCGCATATCATGACGAATAGCGCAAGCATCCACGAGGACAACGACATCTTGTTTAGCATCGTCCACGAGCTCCATGATTTCGTCGAGAACATAGCTCTCAACGTCCTGGTCATTAGGAGGAGGAACCCGCGAAAGTTCGACCTTCAAGCGCTTCGCAGAAATTTTTTCGGTAGTAAGGTCCATTGGAAGTGTGAGGTAAACGGGGCGAGCCTGCGGGCAGTTGACTACTCGAACAAAGGAAGGCAGACAATCATAACTTACATGAACAATACACTCGGTGAGGATTCGATCGATTTCAGCCGCCGCCTGTGATTTAGCCATAATCGTGGCCTGAGCAATGGTGATCTGTTCCGCGGCTTTGGTATATACGTCGAATCTGGCGAACGTGAGTTACTGGATCAACAAAAAGGAGAAAGGCATACCTTCCATTGCCAAGTGTGTGATGGAGCATGGGTTTATTCTTCAACTGGGTAGTGCTAGGGACTCCAACAATATGAAGAACAGGAACCATTTCAGAAAAAGCTGAATGATATGTGAGTTTTCCCTTGCGAGAACGACGACCAACAACTACCGCCTGCAATTCCGTTGATGGCACTCAGTTCGCCAACGCCGAACCTATTCATTGTTGAGGTCACTGTTAGATAGTGTTGAAACCAAACCTACGTTGTCACAACCACCCCTATGCTATGTTCCTTGACGCGGGCGTATCCATCGGCTGCGTAAGCTGCGTTCAACTCGTTGCTATAATGGTGTAAGAAAACAGGTCACTGTTATATAATGAACTTATTACCAATTTCCGATCCAGTCAATTGTGGGATGGTCTTCAACGAAGTCCTAAGGATTGAAATAGAAGATATCAGTGCTTGCGCTGTTCACAAGCGCAACAATTCACCAGGAAAGCTACCGAGATTATCAGTATGCACAGTTGCCGACGAGTAGTGAAATCATACGCATATTGAAATCTCCCGGTACTCCGAAAATGGACTGTGGAAAACGAGTGAAGTTGGGTTCCATGAACATGATTGAAGGGGATGCATACTGTCACGTTGAGCTGTTCCAATCTCCTCAAAATGTAATCAGAGATAGTGATAAGCTCATCGTCTTCGCTATGATAATGTACTTTCAGAGTTTGAAGCTCGTGCTGAAGTCGACCGACTTCAGCCTGGAGTTGCTTGACTGCAGTGTCCATGATGATAGTACTAGTGAGATTATGGCGAGTTTTAGCTCGAGGGAGGAGCGAGCGTTTATATACTAAACGTCATAGAATGTATTTTGTCCCAATAAGGAAGTTGTCTGGCGAGACCTACTCCAAGGAGGGCTGGCGTTAGAAACTGCCGGGTTGCCGTGCGCAAGCCGTGCGCAGTTGGTGTTTTCTTGAGGTATATGTGAATCATATTCGAAATACGATCTAGAGCGTTCCTAGGTCTGGGGTGCTCTAGCCACTTCTAGATCTGTTCTGATTGTCCTAGTGGACTATAGACCGTGTAGTGACTAGCGATGCATGAGCGGAACTTACCGAAACAGACACTCCTCAGTGTGAAACAGTCCAGCAGCTGACCCACTGCATCATGATATCCAAGGCGCTCCGTCGATATCGAACTTGAAGCTCCTTCCGGTTATCTCAATCCAAGGGATCCCTCGTTGAATGTGCTGGTTGGGGATAACCATTGTTTGAGTCTGACCACATGAGCTGAACCACTCTATCATGAGGTGCAGATCACGCAGATTCTGGTATTAGCTTGTGCAATCTAATCCAGTACTCAGCTACTGGCAACTTTCGGAATACAACTCTGCCCGTTCAAACCCCATTTCGATAATATATTCCCGCGATGATTATCTACCCAATTCCCCGTCGTTTGCTTCTTTCCACCTTAAAATCTCTGATAAGAAAAAATGGTAACAAACCTGTTTGCATCATGACTTGATTAGCCACTCACATAGACCACGGATGCTCTGGCATTGCCTTTTGTAACTTCCAAGGAGATACGCTGCAATCCGAAGTACTTGAATGCGTGGTTTACAATGAAGCGCATGGCTTCCGTTCCAAATTCCTTCTCCCAGAGACAATGGCTTTGCCCAATCGTGCATGCTGGTTCTTCGCCTCCAATGGGTTAATATGCAACAAAGCCGAAAAAAATTTCGAACTTGATGTGTACCAAATACAAACAGAGCGATGAGCCCTCCGCAAAGGCATGCATATCTTCTTTGTACTTCGAGTCGCGATAGCTGAGAATGTCTGAGTGCGTTAGACCAGGGGGGGCGGGGCCCGGGAGTCGTCCCGCAGAGCAGGGATTCCCTCTAGATCATCACTGCGTTAGGACCCGCGGAGGATGAGGTTCTCTGTGGCAAACATGCTCGAAAGAACAAGTTAGGGCGATATCGAAGGATAATGCAGCACAGAGCAGCAAGCGTTGGAAACTGTAGAGCTTTTCATGATCATAATGGATCAATGGCAACTCGAATGCGCGTTGAACGTTCACCGGCACAAGTCTGTCACGGTCACCTGACTAGGTGTTCTCAATTGATATTATGTAATCGATCCCCCAAGTTCTTATAATTTTTGTGCTCACTGCTCAGAGCCTCAAGCCAAGCTCAAGCTGGAATGACTGTCACTGTTTTCTCTGTGGAAGTTGAAACCCTCTGTGTGGATTTGCTGTTACTAGCTATAGTGCCACGACAGGGTGTATTTCGACGGCCAGTTTCAAGTCCCTTCGTCGAAGTCATCGCAAATCTTTAAGGAGACCAGGTCACTATCGAGTACGTTTCCGGAGAAGGAGAACTTATCGTCTCAACGAACCCGATGATGGACAACATAACCCTATGATGACAGTGGATATACGCATGGATTATACCAGTGTCACGACTGACTCGGACCCCCTCCCGGTTGTCAATTCTCGCGCGGTCGCAAATACGAGCATCGGTCAACTCAATTTGGACTCAAGGTCAACGCATCGACGAGTCTCAATAGCCTGTAAGGAGTTAAGAGGTATACCTGTTATTGGGGCTGTCGATGTTATAGGCGGCATCCAGCATGCCCTCATTGCTGGTAAGAAAGCCTCCGCAGACCTTAGGCAGACTGGCCATTTCCTACCAACTTGAGAGTCACAAACACTCCATAAACCACGGCTGACAGCTAATCGTACAATCATTCTCCGATGGACGATTCGAACCAATGGCAACTCGCTCTCCTTGCTTTCCGGACGAGCTTATCACAGCGGGGGTGCAACGAGCCTCCAGAACTGCTTGTTGAAGTCCAGGGCGCCAGGGGGAGGAGCTGGCTCATTCCTGATCTGGAGTAATATCAGTCATCAAGTCAAAAACGATCATCGATGAAAAACAAACCTGGCCTACGTCATTGAGGACTAACCTATTGATGTTGTCGCCGGTTGGATGGATTCTGCATAAAGGGAATGAATGATTCCTTGATACCACTAGAACCAAAGACCATATTCACATATAGGTTCCGTCGTCCTGCCTATCGAACTGTAAGACCCGGGCTGCTTCTTCATTGCCGGAGCTTTGGACCCGGTTTGCCTATTGTTTCAAGGGTTAGCAATCTCGCATCTGTCAACCCCAGTTGGACTAATCACTGCATCGATCGTAAGATACTCCACTGATTCGACAGTGTAGAGAGTCGCTTGACCCAGGTTCACAGACTGGAACCAGAACTACGCGCATATTAATGAGCATAGGAAGCACGTCGCTGTCGTGATGCATGCGTACGAGACTACCCTCATCAAAACCCACAACAAGCCAGTTGTCAACGTTGCCAGGGTCCTCGACCACGGCAATAAACCTGTCGTCGAAAACATTCTGGATTCTGAACTCTGGCCGCGGTGCAACAAGCCTCCAGAACTGCTTGTTGAAGTCCGGAGCACCCACGGGAGGAGCTGGCTCAACCGTGATCTGGAAAGACGTCGGTCATAAAGCTCAATAGTCAACGATGGAATACGAACTGGGCCTGCAGGATCATTAAGGACCAACCTATTGACGTTGTCCATCACACTACGGATTCTGCGCATAAAGGAGCAAATGAATTCTTGATACTACTGGAATTGAAGACTCTACTCACACATAGCTTCCATCGATTTGGGGGTCGAACCGGAATAACTGGCCCTCGTTGGGGACGACTCCAAGCTGGTTGTTCAATCATTCCACGTTATAAAGTTCGCATCTGTGAACACCAAATGGACCAACCACTGGATGGGTCCTCAAAAATAGGTCTACGCGTGGAACGAAGAGACTCGCGCGACCCTGACCAGGCTCATCCACCCATTGGACCTGTATCTATGATTACTGATGAGCATAGAAAGCACGTTGCGGCCATGATGCACGCATACGGGATCTCCAATTTGATTGCCCACGATCTGGTTGGTATCGTCCACCCGAACAAGGCTGAAATGATGGAAAACATTCTGTATCCTATTCATCGTGAGCTAGTCTTTGATACTGCGAGAGAGAGGGTTGTTAATGAAAATTGCCAGGATATGCTGCGCCCTTATAATTGCCTGAAGCTCCAGATGCTACAGTCAGTATGATCTGGGCATGAGTCACTTGACTTCTGGCATATCACATGTCGGATTCTGTTGGAGCTCTTGACGTTCATCACATACCTGGAAGGCAAGTGGTATTAAGGACGTGCATTTGTTTGACCTAATCATTCTTCGGGTCAGCTCCCAAACATTCTAATATTTCCACATCAATGCGAGAAGGTAGCTCGAGCTTGATCACTACGTAACGGGTCCTATGCCGCAATCCCCATTTCGAACAAGGGTACAACTCAAACAGTCACGGCAGAGTAGTGCGGCGTTGTTGTGACACATTGCACAGTGTCATGACCCGATCACAAAACTTAAATAATTGTTCAGGAAAGGCTCCCAGCGGTCCTGTCCGTATCATCTCATTCAGGTGTTTTGTTCTATCGCTAGGGTCGATAATGTCTTCCCATCAGAACCATCGCGAGAGAAAGTTGCAATAGGGGCGAGATCAAACCTTAGAACAATCATTCTTGGGTCCCGGTGGATAAACAAAGGGTTCGTTGGTCTATGTCTACAATAATATTGAATATCACTTGATAGTCATTACAAGACAAAGCTAGACTAGAACATAGAATCAAGGACCTGTCTCCCAAGGCCCGTGCTCAAGCCGTGATCGCGATCGGAGCCAATGTCGAATGGAAACGTGCGCGTACTGTTGCAGCAGCTTTGAAAATCGACGCAATTGTGCAACTCAAAAAGTTTATCGACTTGACTCTTGAGAGTGAAGCTAATGATACGTCAACACCATCTCGGAGCCGCCTGAAACATCAATTGAGGCGATGGCCAACTGCTCGGCTGTTGAACTTGACGATCGTAAGGACTGCAGCGTTGCAGCATACCAGCCTGGGCTGGAGTCATTCACTATCGCTGACAAAGAGCTCGATCATGCCGAGAGTTTGAAATGTATATACTTCCTTGTGCCCGCAAAGTCCTTGCTGAATGACAATTGCAAGCAGTGCAAATCATGGACTCGGATGCTAGTGCCATGTGTTCAGACGAAGACACCCTTGACGGTACTAGTTTTGGCTCTATGCGCGGGACTTCGAGGAACTCCACTGAGTCCGATGACTGATGTAAGTGTCATTCACATATGTGGTGAGGCTTGCGCTAATCATATGCAACAGCTGCTGACGGATTTGGGCAGCACAATGTTGTACATTGTTGAATGACTTTCTGCGAATACCTCTCCTTTATATGTCGCGACATTCTAGCGCGGGACATCGCATGGCTCTTTTGTCCCATTTTTGTAGTACCAACATATTATTGAATTTTGTACTCTACTGTAGATCCCGCATGGAGTACAGCTATGCTATGGTTGCGCATCCATTGTAAATACCAGCGGACCAATAACACTGAACAGCGATTCAGTGCGCAATGTTACTGGTTCGCTGATTCGTATAGACAATATGCGGGTGCATGTTTATATCGTAGCTACAGGCTGGGTACCTTCAACACCGAAGGATCCATAGACGGAGGAAAGTGAATGGAACCGCATTGCACCACTGACCTTTCCCGTCTTAAGTGTTCTAAGCGAACAGCATCTTGTAGAAAAATATGCAGGCTCATCATGAGTTGGGACCGCACGGTCCGCGGACCCTGCGACTTAGGAGAAGAGTGACTGTTTCACTAACCAAGATGTGATAAAGACATCTCACATTCGATCTGACAAGGTGAGTATGGCGATTTATAACAGCCATTCGCCTATCCTAGATCGGAATGTAATGTTGCATATTGCATGATATCGAGTTGTGAATAGCTGTGGAACAATAGGGAAGTTATAAGGAAGGCCTGATGCTGAACGGACAAAAGAGCACGGTGAGGAAATCAGTGATGTTAGAGCGGTTTCTTTTAAGGCCACGGAAAATTGATAGGGCCTCAACACGTGTTGGGGAAAAGCTGGCAGCTGACCAGCAACAACCGGCTGGCCGATATGCACATGGTTAATTTAGATAACGTACCCAGAAACCAAGTTCCTTTCTGGGTGAGCGGCAGTAGGAGGGTCGACTGTTTAGCCAACATCTTGGCACATCACGGCCATTCTAAATCATCGACTGCCATCGATCATGCAGCGTGTCCCAGAAGAATACCAGGAGCGATGCCGCATGTCGATAAGCAGCATTCTGCCAGCGCAGAGTCGATCATCTATGAATTTCAATAACTGAATTCGAGGGTAGTGACTATCAATTGTTGATGTAGCCATTGAGCTCGCGCACCTCCATCAACAATCTATCTCGCATCAAAATCGCACACTAAAACCATTTGGACGATAACCCACATACCAGCTTCTCAGCCAAAATGGATTCTTGCTAGTCGGACGTTAGTTGTAGTAGTAATGGGGCCAAGTTCAAGTTCAAGTTCAAACGGCGTGATGACATAATATTCACTGAGAACGCGACGCGACGCGATCTTCCCATCCTCCAATCAGTTAAATCTAAATCCTCCACTAGCCCAGTACTTAGCCCGTACTACTCGATGTCGCAATCAGAGCCCTCCTTCTTTGAACGTGAACGAGACAGACTATCCTTAGACATCACAGCAGTGAGTGCCACCCAACCCAACACATCTCAAAGCCGACGCGCCACCCACAGGGTTTCGAAGACCTTCTCTCATCCAGCAACGTACTCAATCGGAAGCTCGAAGAAGTAACAGGCATGACTCGTGAATACGAAACCATCGCTTCCCTCTGGCAAAGCTTCCACGAGTTGATGCGTGGACAACGAGACGAAGTGCTCGAAGATAGAACGACCGTGCCCGGCACAGGCGCTCATGTTGTGTCTACAAACTCCAAACGCTAGCGCAGAGTGGCTCGAGGAAAGTTAAATTGTTCGACAGGTACGCTACATGATTGCTTTCATGAACTTTGCGAAGACTATCCAAGTACAGGTGAGAAGAACAAAAAAAGTATGTATTATTGTGACAAGAGAAAGACAGATGATGATGACAATGCTGCGTAGAGTCCGAATCAAACATCTGCCCAAGAAGCAACCTACGCATTTTGTTTAGTGGGAAGTGACAAAAAACAGGCACCACACTCACCCATGAGAATCCGCTGAATTCTTGTTGATCTCTCGAGGACAACTGCCCGTGAACGGGCGTTAATGTCGGTTGCTCCTTTGTAAACTCTTCATCGAAGTTACTGGTGTCCGCACTCCCATTCTGCAAACCAAATCAACATGGCTCCTTTGTACTTGAAACACCGGACTTACTATAGTGGGGAAGTACGGCGGTGGGATGCGTTTGTTCAAGACATCGTCAAAGCTCACATCCTTGAAGAAGGGATGTCTCTTGATCTCTTCAGCGTCGGCTTTCCCAGATCCTAGACGTCGCGTGGGATCGCGGGTCAACAGCTGCAAAATCACCATCAGTATTATAAAGAGCAGAGTATAAGAGCATTCAACCTTTTGCAAGATGGATACGGCATCTCTCGGCATAGTGATGGGATACAGAGGCTCATCCTCCAATATGGCATCAAAGATTTCATCTTCGTCATCGCCACGGAAAGGCGATTGTCCGAGCAACATCTCATACGTCAAAACACCAAACGCCCACCAATCTACGGCGCGGCCGTATCGTTGCTCCAGCAGAATCTGCATCAGACGTCAGATTGGTCCTTACAACAGGGAGATGCAACTAGTACCTCGGGAGCCATAAACTCGGGAGTACCGCAGAACGTGCTCGTAGTCGAGCCATACCACATATCCTCCTTGCACAGACCATAATCAGCGACCTTGACGTGTCCGTCGAGGGTGAGCAGGATATTATCAAGTTTCAGATCACGGTAGATGATGCCGTTCGCGTGGAAATACTCCAAAGCAAGAAGAACCTCCGACGCATAAAACTTGGCTTGGCGAAGCGAGAACTGTTTGCGTTGGATGTGCAACATGAGGTCACCGCCACTAACGTACTCCATGACAAAGTACACGCGCGTCTCGGTCTGGAAACACGAGTGTAAGCCAAGCAGGAACGGGTGCCGTTCACGAGCAGCAGCCAAGAATACTCGTTTTTCTGAACGGGTACTACAAAATGTAATTGAGTATCTTGATCGCATCAAATATATGAGACATACCTCTCGACCTCATCGTTATCAATGATAAACTCCTTCTTGAGCACCTTGATGGCATACAACCCGTTCGTCTTTTTCTCCTCTGCGAGCATGACTTTGCCGAAGTTACCCTTACCTAGGACAGCCAAGAAATTAAAGTCATCGAGGCCAACTTTACGCTTGCGAGTTGCGACTCGTTGCGTCGGAGGCATCGCCTGAACGGGCGGGACTGAGTGAGGCTCCTGAGGTCGCTGTGCATACTGAGTCCCAGGAGGAGGTTGCATTGGCAAACCCGGTTGCGGATGCGGAGTCTGTTTCTATACCTTTGTGAGCACACCTGCTAACATCACTAACACAGAAACATACCTGGGGCACGGGAATCGAGTACTCTTCCTGCTCAAACGCCATAGACGTCTGTGGCGGAGGAGGTGGCGGGGGAGGTAACAACTGTTCATTAGGGTAAGCAGGGGGCACTGCAACCCGAGCACCTGGGGGAGGACGAGGAGGAACACTAGACGGCGGTTGATAATAACGAGGATCCACACCATCTTGCGTAGGCGTACGACGCCCAAACGCATCAACGATCATCCCAGGTACGGGAGCCACCTCTCCTCCTGTAAGCTGCATCCTATCCAGACTGTCGCTGAGCGGCACTTCTGCAGGTGGGAGCACTTGCGTTGGGATATGCGGGGTAGGAGCGAGGGTCATTGGTCGTGGTACCACTGCTGCTGCTTTACCCCCCCGCGCGCGATTTATATCACGCCAATCACGGAGGAGCTGGTTGGCTGTCTCCATCGACATGCCACAGAAATCAGGCACAAGGTGCGCACAGTTGGCATGGCAAGTAATGTCGCACTCTGAGCACTTGCGTGCGTTCTTGCGACCGAGGGGAAGCATGTAACCGCAGTGGCAGCACCAGTTCGCACCAATGTTTGTGAGAGGCTCAAATCGATGGGGGATGCGATGGTTGATCTTCTCTTCATCACCCTCCTGGAGAGGTAGGTGTGAGAAACGATGAGATATGGGGAAAGGTACATACCCCAGTATTTGACTTTGATATACACTTGGTAACGACTTTCTCATAACATTTCTTGTGACAGGTGTATCGACAGTCTTCGCACTGATAACCCAGGGCGTTGAGTAAGAAGTCGTTGCAAAAGGCACAAAGCATGAGTTGGTAGAATTGCCGTTGTACGAATTTATGGCCATTCATCTCGTGAACTTCACCCTTTCGTTTTCTGACAGCACCCTGACGGCCGAGTCCACCGGGAGCATCTAAAGGGCGCTTGCGCACGTTCTCCTTGACTGAAACTCGGCATAAGAGTCCGACTCACAGACTTGGGGGTCACTCACCGAAGTTAAGGTGCAATGCAAGGGCGCCGACCGGTTCGACAGCGAACCATGCATCAATGCCTTCATTTTGGCTCGTGTATGCCGATGCGCCGCCTGGCGGATTACCTGCCCCGTCAGGATCTATATTGAGAGGAGTATTGACATCGCCGAATCCACCAATGTGTTGAGGAGAACGATTGACAGGAGAGTCGCCATCCATGGCACCTGCAGTGACCCAGCCACCCTGGCTGTCCATCATGACCTTTTGCCGTCTGAGCGCTTCGACAAGGTCGCTGATTCTTATCCAGAGCAATCCAATAGGGGCCGGGTGAACTTCGGATACTTGTTTATCATAGACCGCGATCTCGACTTCATTAGCTTTGTCGACGGTGATTTCAAAGTCTTCATTCCATCGGTCGGTTCGGGAGGGGTGGGAGCGAGCGCGTTGCGTTCCTTCAATTTTAAGGGATACGAATGTCTCACGGACCTGCTTGGAGGAAGGACGGGATCTAAAACCGGTTACGATTGGAGTATGCTCGAGTTCGCGAGCTCCTTTGACAGTCACATAGAGCTTGCCGGATAACGGCTTGGCGCGTAGATTATCTTTACGTTCTCCATCGGGACCTAGCCCATGAGATTTGAAATTATGTGGATTGAGGGGGAAAAGGAAAACTAACCTGCTGGTTGCTCTTCTTCCTCGACGTCATCGAGGATGTGAAGGTTCTTGTAGCATTTGAGAGCGGATTGTAAGAGTTGAATCTTCTTCTCGCTCTCAACGCGCTTACTCTCTGCGTCTGCGCGAGATTTCTTGTCGCCGTCTGCCTGATAAAGCTTGGACATCTTGTCAATGCCCTTCTTGTACTGCATTTCGACTTGTAGTTTGAACTCGAGCTGATGAAGCATACGAGATATCTTTGGAGTTGTAAGGGGGGTATCTGCTTTGATAAGATCAAGATTCGTGTATTGCTTTGCCTTGGGAACACCGTCTGTATCATCGCCGGGGACGAGAGTGGCGCTAGAAGAGGCACCACGAGTAGAATCCTGATCAGAGGGGGGGATTCGAGGAAGTGAACGATCTCTATCAGAGGAACGGCCTGGTTTAAATAGTTGTTGATGGGGAGATGTAGTAGTGCCCGATCTAGAGGGATCATCGCGCTGTAGCTTGCGAGCTTGTAGCTCACGGAGAGTGTCCTCGAAATAAGAAAGCGAACGCTCTGCCTCGCGAACCTTTGCATCATTTTGACGCAAAACATCGGGATTTGTGGTGGCTTGTCTGATTAAGCGTGAAGCGTCGATGAACTTGCGTTCCTTCTCGATGCGTTTGAAGACATCTTGTATTTTCTGGTCTAGCTCGACGGTCGACTATGATAAAGGAGACTTGGTTGACTGTAAATTCAAAGCAGAAAGAGAACGCGCACCATAACCGTTGATGACCCGTGCTGTCTGTAGGTCGTAGTAAGAGACGGCGTTATACAGCAGCGGATGGGGCTGTGGGCCTGGGCAGATTACTGATAAACGCCCGACGAGGCACTACAGACTTGGCTAACACCCATATATAGACTTAGCAACAAGGACTCATACCTACATTTGGAGTTAGACTTATAATAATTCAATAATTATCAATGCCTTCCTTTTCCTCCTCGTCGTCGATTCGTGCTGCATCTGAACAATGTCTATTGAACGTAAAAATCGTGCACAAGCTCTATCATTGTTCTCCTTCTAACATCGTTCATAAAGTCAAGGGCAGACTACCAAAAGAATTGGATGTTCTCCTACTTTCAGATTTGATTTTCTCTATTTCAGGTTCTCTGGATGGTCAGACTGTCCTTGCGGATGCAATCGCGCACTCTGCATTGATGCGCCACCTCCGCAATGAACTCAGCGAAGCACGTATCGAAGCTGGCTTTTTTTTTCATCTTTTCTGACGTGACAATCTACTCCAGAACGCACTCCAGCTGGGTTTAAACACCATTTCTGACGCATACATCGACAACGACGACGGCCACGCTAAAAGTAGGCTCTTTAGCTCTGCATCATCTACACATACAAAATTTCCCCCTGCAGTCACTCTGACGCCATCGCGGTCCGTATCCCATACATCCCGCCCACATGCTATTCTCGTGGCGGTGGATCTATGTTATATTTGGAAAACCGCAGGAGATCGCGAAGACTCCACAGACCTTCTCAGTGATGCCAGCCCGTTCGCAGACAATTTGTACCTGCCGTTCGAGCTCCTCCTCAAGCGCATTACAGAGCAGCTTTTCAATCAACTTGTTGGGTGCGTTTCTGCCGTCTGAGCTGAATATATGCGCTCTCATAGGACTCAGACGCTATCCCCTTATCTTCGGCACGTGGTGCAGAGTATGTTGGTACCTTTTCTGCTTGACTGTCCTGACAACGTACAGAGGCTCGACATGGAGTCTGAGTACTTTCCTTCCGTCGCACAGTCCATTCTCGAAATCATGCAGCGGTCCCCCAATCCCCATTTTATAACGCGTTGTAAACGACTAATCAAGGTGTGTTTTCTGCTTCTGCCCGTGCATGCCACAAATATATTTCTAGACTGCACGCGCTCGCCACCAGTCCGTGCTTCATGCCTCCGCGGCAGCCCTCTCATTGTGTTTCGTCTCCTGCGACTCAGAAGACTCGGACAAAGCCGAACAAATCAATATTTCAAAACTCACACCAGAAGCCGTGTTGTGCGAGTCTTTGGAACAGATATTTAGAGCGGGGGTTCCCCAGACTCGCTTCAAGGTATGAATTCTCCCATTTGGGAACGATAAACGTGCAAGTTACTCAGAGCCAGGTCATTGCCGCACGCTCAGCTCTATTGACTTCCTCAGCTGGGAACGACGATCAACTAATTGAGGATGACGCCATATTCGACAATTCAGAAATCGATTTCCCTCTGGCTTGGCCCAATCTCCCTGACATTCACATGGATAACTCCGTTCCGGTCATTGATATCCAGCAAACCGTACCGAACGACATGGGTGATCTTTTAGAGGACTGGCCCGAAGAAGCGTTAACCTGGTCCACGTTTTCTGGCGCATGGACTACGCATTCGGACGATTCTCTTATCGAAGGCCCAGGCTCTTCATCTCAACCACGTAGCACTACGCCGCCTTTGGCATGGTCCTATCTAAGTGAAAGTGAAGACGATAGCTTCGCATTGGATCCAGCACCTGATCACGAACAAGAGGATGCGAACATGGAAGATGCCGAATTCGCACATGCTGTGCTTTATCCATTCCTGTCATGTCATCGCACTCTGATTGGCGCACAGTTGACGTTTTTTGGGGCACCAAGAACAACCTGGAGGAGTGGATGAGTTTGACGTGGTTGTTGATGAAGAACGGAACTGCGAGGACGAGCTGTTGTTCGATCTAGCCGACGTATTTGATGACTCGGGTGGTCTTGGTGTTGAAGATGAAACTGGATCCATCGCTGTCTCACAGGTTCCGGATGGAGGTCCTGATCAAGACAACTTCTTTCAGGTGAAGAACAATACCGCGGATCAAGAATACGATTTCGACACACACTTTGGCATGGACGGTCAGGTGGTCCAGGGTAGTGCAGATTGTTTTACAGATGTCTGGGATCTATAACGTGTTCCGCCACAAGTTTGCTGAAACTGATTGTGACATATGAGATCCGACATCCGATGCCGGGTATAATTGAAATGTTTGATTGAGACTCCGCCACTCCGCTTAGGTAATTATATCTTTGAGGGAAAGACTTGAAACGCTTAGAAACGTCAAGTCATCGACAAACTTTTGTTTCCATTCGATTCATCGGTGCTGGGCTTCTTCTTCGACGTTCTCGAAGGCTTTTCTAGCTCCTCCTCCTTCATCGTCTTTTGTCTCTAGCTCGTTCTGCTAATCACTTCGCCATGCTGCCGTTCAAGCGCAACAAGATCGACATCAGTGTGAGTTATCGATGCCTCATGCCCCCTTCCATGGCCACGTATTCATCATGGCTTACACAGAAACTGTCGGAGGAGGAGCAGAAGCTCTTTCGACTGTACGGCAAACTTCCAGCACACAAGAACATCTTGACCAAGATGCAAGGGGTAAGTTGCATGTCTTGCCATTCACCTTTGTTCTTATTGTATGCTCTCCAGGAGCGGAAATATTTCGATTCGGGTGATTATGCACTCTCCAAAGCCGGAGTTGCACCACAGAACACCGTCGGTACTGCAATCCCCAATCCAGACAAGTAAGTTCCGCTACCCTGCATAATGACTCACTCACAGCCACGCATAGCATTCCACATGCATCATCGCCGCCAACATCGCACACTGGCGGATTAAGCGTATCCCCCACGAACAGCTCATGTCCCGCAAAAGAGAGTTCGCTTTCCCATTCCGAGGAAGAAGAGCCAGAGAAGGAAGACACTGATGCGGGGGACCAGGACGAAGCATAAACATTTACCCTTCTTCCTCCTTTCTATGCCCTTCCACATTCAGACCTATTGATTCTTCAAAGAGCTTGAAGACGCTACGTTTCGCTCGTGTATTCCCTATGTATAATCGGCACGCCATCCCATGCCTTCCAGATTCAATGCTTGGCTACCCTCCCCTGATCTGTAGTCTACTGTTGTTTTGAATCTGTTTTGTATCAGTAACTACATAGTAGGATCCGCTCATCGTACATTCATCTGTTCGGTGCTATCTATAATAATTCTGGAACGCATGGTGTGATGTGACTTATGTGACTGCTTCTGTGTTGTGACCTGGGCCACATTTCGCGCTTGTGGCTGGACGCGTCCATTTCACGCGTTTCTCAATCTGTTCAGCTCTGATCAAAGATGTCTTCCTTACGCAGCGAAATTTGCGAATGGCTTGGTACAAATTCAGCTGAGGAGGACTCTGAAGGTCTGATAAATGAATGTACGATTTCACATCTGAATCCACAAAGAGCACAGTCATTAAGCATGCTCTACAGGTGCATTAATATGCCAGATGTACAATCTGACAGCAAAAGATCTTCAATATAAATGGGAAGCTCTCTCGTACGGTCAAGCGCAGAAAATTCTCCGCTTCACACGTGAATCTGCAGCAGACATGAAAGCCCAGATCCAGCGGGAGATACAAGCCAAGAATGCGAGCAGTGTGTCCAAGTCAGCAGCAGGGACGAGCTCTGTGCGCGGAAAGCTAGCAAATTCTGCAAAATTTGCGGGGTTAAACGCTAAGGGACTTACTGGTCCGCTCAAGACTGCGGCTCAACCGCCGAAAGCGCTTTTTAGAGGCATGGCGAGCGTCCCTGTGAAGCTTGAGCAGGACTTTAATGGCCCTGATTGCCAGTTCAAGTAGGGTCACTTTTGTGGGTCAGAAAGAGGCTAGACAAATTCGCGCTTGTGAGTCTTAATCACCATTATCCCAGTCTCCCCGCTCATCCAGTCCAAGATCGATACATGTATGAAACACTGGGCGAACGAAGTGAAAGTGCGTGTGTATCTGGCAATCCTCGTGGATGGTGCTCTAGATGAAACACTCTCTAGCTCTGGACACACAACTCGATGGATTTGGCGAACTTATTTTAAAACATTATCAGGATATCGGTCAGCTGGGTCATCCCAGTGTTTTCTCCGAGGTATGAGTGCTTTGAAGACTGGTTTTGTGAACTAATTTTTGGTGCAGGAATCTTGTGTTGTTGTGGGCCGGATCGTGCTAGACGCTGAGGCTTCTGGGCCAGGCGTCAAGTTGAACGATCAGTCGCTGATTCTTGAGGCATCACGAGCGCACGGTGATGGACTCCGTGTGCCACTGCAACTCGCGCCAGATCTCAAGATTCGTGGAGGGTATAAAGGCTTGGGCGGTGTGGGCCTATTTCCTGGTGCGGTTGTGGCACTCAAAGGGCGCAACGGTGGTGGAGGTTATTTCATTGCGTCCGAGATTCTGGCTGTGAGTATTTCAAGTCTCTCGTTTTCTGATCGAGATACAAGACGTGCTTTGCGTAGATACCCCCGATGCCGGCGTCTCCTGCCCCACCGAGTAACGTGGCAGCAAGTTTCGACATGTGCATAGCATGCGGGCCATTCTCTCCAGATGCTAATCTCGACTACAAACCTTGGAGAACTCTCGTCAGCAATCTCAAGGCATCAAAACCTACCGTCGTCTTACTCGTATGCATGCTCATGATTCAATTTAATATTCAAATCTCACAATCCCATCAGCTCGGGCCATTCGTAGACGCTACACACACCCACATACAGGACGGCATGGTTGACGAGACGCCATCAGACATTTTCAGACGTCAATTCATCGCTCCCCTACACGATTTCCTTTCTCAATCACCAACAAGCACAGTCCTTCTCGTACCGAGCGTGAATGATATCATCAGTGACCACGCAGTCTTTCCTCAATGCGAACTCGATAATGAGTTTAGTAGCGATCCAGTGTGTCCCTCGAGCGTTATCCCCTCTACTCTCAAGCTAATAAAAAATAATAACAGCGGATACGGCTCCTTTCTAATCCCGCGCGCTTTTCACTAAACGGGATTTCTTTCGCGGTGTGCAGCGTAGACGTGCTGTATCACCTGCGGAAAGAGGAGTACTTTAGACGTGGAGAAGAAGTGAATTCCATCGTGTGCGAACCGGAGGCTGCTAGCGACCCTATGTCCAATCTTAGCAGATATGTTTTGCAGCAGAGAAGGTGAGACTTTTGCTATCATTCAACTTCCAGCAGCTTACATCCGACGATCTGCATAGCTTTTATCCAATATTCCCTGTTTCTTTGGAAGTTGCACACGAAGTCAATCTTGACGTATCGCATTCCTCAGAGTTGAGAGTCGCCGAAAGTCCTGACGATCCAGGTCCGGACGTGATAGTACTACCCAGTCGGTTGAAACACTTTTCAAAGGTGAATCTGCTTCCTTGATACCACCCCGTCGTTTTTTCAACATCTGCTACAGGTCGTGGACAATTCAGTCGTCGTTAATCCGTCATATTTGACAAAGGGCACGTATGCCACTCTATCTTATTCTGGACAGGGAACAGGATTTCCTAAAGATCGGATATCGGCTGATATTGCAAGATTGTCTTAGAATACCTGCTCGCATGATATCCTGTCTTTGATATAATTGCATACATGTATGACACTTTTCTGACGAGTTCATACGAGCGCTGCGATCGAATCACGAAAAATTCCGTTGACAGCATCGTCAGGTTATTGTCTCCATCTCGGACATCTAATATGGTTATTGGTGTGCACCCCATAGAACTATTGTAAATGGCATGCGTGGCACATCACTGCTCCTGAACGTATGGATGTGTGTTTTTGATATACACCCCTGACTGAATCGGGGAAATCTACAAGGAGATCACAAAACACAAGAGCTCGATGTAAAGATGGGATAAAGTTTGATGTATTGCGCTTATATTCAAAATCATTGGACGTTGGGCAACAAATATACTACAGGCTCCGTACTGAGGCAAGCCATCGATGGAATGCAAGATAGTCTCATGTTTCTTTGCTCCTGAGACAGGGAGCATAATATCCCTGCAATCACAGCCTACCCAGACTAGACATAGGAGGAGTTGGTGACCCGTGACACTCGTTCTATGATCCAGGACCTCAGGTGTGAAATATGAAAATCATTGGCCGCCAGTACAAGCCACATCGCTAGGCAGAATATGGCGAACCAAATTGGAGATGCAATCGAGACAGCGACAACGCCAGCAGTGCCGAAAATCAGGACAGACAGCGCTGCGGAAAAGAACACCATTCTGTCAAAGAATAAGCCAAAAAACCATGTAATGGAACTATAAACGCACGCCCAAATCAGAAGTGCAAACGGTAGACTCAGCATGAGAGCAAGGCTCTCAAGGCCAAGCATAGAACGCGACATCCCTAACATGAAAAAGGCCTGTGGACATGGAGAATACAAGTCACAGAATAGAAAGGAAGCGCACCACATCTGCGGCAGAGCGTCGCCGGCTGTCATTAACTTGTCCAGCCAAGATCAGCGAGATCACTAACGAGCCTATGATGCAGAGGATAGACAGATATGCTAGAAGGGTTGCGACCATTTGAGCCTGGACAGATTGGACCGCAAGAAAGCTTATATCAACAGCAAGCATCACAGTGGACTGAGATGGTCATTGATTGCGTGACAATATGAAACAAAGTACAACTCACGTATATTGTATATCCATTCCATTCAGTGGTGAGCCTATCAATAAAGTTCTTCCACCTTGGATGAACCATGGTTTCATCGACCCATATCCTGTGAATAGCCTTACTCTGGGCATCAAATGACCCAAACAGAAAAACATTCATGACGCGAAGGATCCTTGTCGAGCGGACGTTGGATTTTCCGTATAACGATTGGTCTACACCAAGTCGAGCACCTGGTTGTCCACAGAAATTTACAAACTTGGCATTGCCTAGCAAAGCGATTAGTAAACGGCTGTGCAGACTACTGACCTGAGCTCACAGAATAGTCTCGTAAATCGGGCTAAAACCGGTAAACATATCAGTGGTCGACTGACCTTCCGTGATTAGACTTACCGACAATCCACACGGAGTGTTCACGCTGTTTATCAGCGCTACCTGGAAAAACAATCAACAACGATCCCCAACATCAGGGAATCATTTACTCATGAGCGAATCCACAAGGCCAAGCATACTATCAACCTCATCCGAAGCAAAAGGTGCCAGGCATGTTTCAGAAGTGATATTTTCTGTCGCAACTCAATCTTGTAGAGAGCGTCAAAAACCATCGTTCCTTCTTACCTGCCTGAGCGAGCATGACAGTTTCTTTAAGTTTCACAATGACATCTTCCGGGAGGAGGCGTTTGTTTGGAAATAGTTCAACATGTCTCCTGTCGATACCATGATATGTTAATCGCAGGAGGTAAACAAGGACTGTAAGACTGTGTGAGTGCGTGTACGTCGCTCGTGTAAGGGAACAAGCATACGGCTAGGCGCGCGAACCAGTACTGTGATTCTAGTGCATACCCTTAAAGCGACGCAATTATAGAGGCTCAAATACAATTACAGGAAGAACTAACTGATGTGGCTTTTGCGCTCTACGCCTCGAATGCTGTTCATAAGGAAATCGGATGTGTGGTCTTCGAACCAGAAAATGACGCGTTTGTCGTGATCAACAAAGTAGTAGCCCCACTTCTCTTCGCCATCAACCACGATAAGCTCCAACGCTAGCTCGACGAGTGAATTCATGCGTATTTTTGCTTCGTGCACTTTTTTGTAGGCCTTCTCAACGGCTTCGCCTGCTTTGGCGGCAATTACAGGGTCTCGAACATTGGCATCAGTGAAAACTCTCTGATACGCAGCATGAGTGCTTTAACCATGTAAGAGTAAGCGATAGACTCACTTGCTTCGGAAAATAGAAGAACAAAGCCCCTTCTGGGTGCGTAAGCGGCTCCCATCCTGCCACAGTAGTAGCCAGCTCCCTGCAAGCCCATTTCAATTACACCACTGGCGCTCTCACCAGCATGCTTACTCGGAACAGTCCAAAGGACCTTTCTCGACCATAAATGCTGCATACAAATCATCACTGAGCATGGATTAGAACGGAAATTCACTCGATATATTTTTTGCCTACATTGTAACGTGCCTCTCATATCGGTTGACCTGTGGTCCGGGCACAATGGGAACCAGAGTAATATCGTGTCGCGCCGCAGGAGGTAGTGGTGTGGGGGCACCCACGGGGTTGCAGACCTGTGGCTCGGGCATAGAAAGCAATGGCGTAGAAGACATCTCAGGAGGCTGTATATTGTAGGCTACTCTGTTCGGTCTTGCATTAAGCTCGCCGCCAGTTGGTGGTAGAAGGCTCGGTTGGTGTCCTTGGCTTTTCAGATGTTCATCGAGCAATGGGACAGCGAGGGTTACTGGAAGTGCCGACTTGTCTGGGTTGATTGTTGGCTGAGAGCTCAATGCTAAACCGGATGGTTGTTGAAAATCGCCCTCCTTTTCATTAAAGACAAATTGAGAGTGTCGGATCAGTCGCAGCAGGTCAGAGAGAAGACTTCGGAGACTCCTGTACGAGTGAAATGCGGCCGTCTTGACGATGTGCCTCAACCAGGAGATGAACATACGAATGTACCGTCCATGCATGATCAAAGTTCAAGTGGATTAAGTCGAGCAACGCGCAGAAATTAGCAAATTTTGCCGGGTAGTGGGCGAGAAGGTAGAAACAGTAAGTAGTCTTGAATGGGTAGGAGAATGAGTGTTCGGTGACCAGTCAGTGACTCCGGTAAAGCTTAAAGGCGTGACTACATACGGGCCGCCACATGGTGAACCCACCACTTTGTGGCTGTGTCAATATGACACCAGGTCGTTGGCCCATGGGGTATTTCTTATATGTACACATGCTTTCGCTCCCTGGTGACCATTGGTATTGTTATTAGTATCGTATGCAATGGAACTATTTGCTACTTGTAATCTGTCAACTCATAGGGACTATCCTATAAACAACTGGAAGTCACAAGCACCGATATGCGGAAAATTGTATGTAGAGTACATGTACAGAAATCACTGTGGAGCGTTGCTGAACTCAGAGAGCTCAACTCAGGCCTGCGTGTTTGTAAACATGCGTAAAAATAGGTAAAAATCCATCCATATCTTCCTGTTCCTCATCCGAGTCATCGGACTACTCTGTTACTCCTGAGTCCTGACTCCCTTAAGAGCTTCTTGAGGCGGAGAGTAGACTGACGGTTCTCATTGGTATTGAGCACGAAGACACATCCCAAAAGAAAACGCCACACAACCAGGTGTGGGTGTGGGGATACATAGTTTAGCATATCAAATAGAAAAAAGGATTTTTTCTTGGCGCATGTTACAGCGTCAAATGTCGCCCATCGATCCAAGGGGCGTAATTTTGCTGGTAGAAGGACTCCCCCCTGTAATTGAAGCAAATCCAGATAAAAACCCACATAAATGACTCGAGATCATGGCGATATAGGTGTTTGACCTCGCCTCGTTGAGCCTCTGTGGAGAGAAGATCAAGTGCCATGAACGGTATCGTGCCCGTGAGCTCATTGCCCCGAGGACATGGGTCATCCGCCAACGAGGATAGATCGTCGTCGTTTAAAACGCCCATCCGCCTCCCGTCTTTCCAGTACCACATCAAGTTTGGAGGACTGACACCTCGATGATAGACCCCTTCCTTCCACAGAGTAATGTGACCTGCACGCCATGTCAACGAACGCTGAAGAGCCTCTTAAATGCGATGAATATACGTACACAGGATACATTGATACCACACATCGAAAAGCTCTTTTTCGTGAAGCTCCGTGATCGTCGGAGCTTTGGGAATATGGGAATGTAGAGCACGCGACTGCCCGTGGTAGGGTCTGGAACCCCGAGCGCTTCTCGGATGGCAGACGTGGGATGCGTGAACCTATGATGCCAAAGCAGCTGAGGAATATGGTCTCGTACGGCAATGTGAACCTTCGCGATCTCCTTAACCTTGTACAAGACATCAGGCTCGCTGGTGCGACTCGCCTCTCCCCAAAAAATCTTGGCCACCATCCCACCCTGGAAGTTGCCGTATTTCTTCGTGAGTGCTTCGCTAGTGACAGGGACCACATTAGTAGCCCGTCCTTGTAATCCATATCGCGTCACTCTCTCGTCGTGGCTGGTGTGAAGCAACAAATCCACCGGTCCAAGATCAGAGCGCGATCATTCTCGACAGACGAAAGAACCCACCGACGACGATAATATTCAGATGATAATTCACTCCGACATTGGACGCAAACATTTCGGCGGCGTACAGACCTATCTGGTCGGTCACATCTAGATCTGCGTCCGTATTGCTGGAGTCCATCTTGAATCTTTTCGCGGTGGGTTCCAAAGTCTCCGCAGCCTTGCGCTTGGGGCTGGACCCGCCCAAGGAAGCCTTGACGGCAGTAAGACCGGAAGATTGAACTGCAGCTTGGCTGATTTACTTTGATCTTGGATTCCCAGATACCATTACTTACATGCAGTGTCGGACGAAGGTTGTGGTGCTGGGGTCTGCAAAGGGTCTGGCGTCGCGGCTTCAGCCTCAAGATGATCCACTAGGAGATATTCTGGCTGAGTAGGGACATGGTCTGTCGCTGTGTACGAAGATGGCGGTGAGGTAATCCCTTTTGTCCTCCCTAGTGTCTTTCTCTTGAACTCGGGGCAAGCTAGGACATCTTTCCAAAGGATTTTTTTCGGCTTGCCCGCTGCATTCGTGTCCAAACGAGCTTTGCGCTTATTCTTGCACCTCTCGTCGTTCTCTTCGTCATCCACCGCAGTGTCATTCTCTGTCCTTCTTGTCGCTGTTCAAAGGAAGAACGAGATCGGGCTTCCACATTGATGTCTCCGTCTGGTGGGTTTGGTACATGGGCATATCGTTCTGCTGACAGGTCATGTTAACGGCGGGGACAGGATCACCCATACCATCAACCTTGACGTCTTCGAGACAAGCGAGCGCGATGTTGGTGGCTTCTATACAAGGACTGTAGAAGTCGTTTTCTATTCCTGGGCGTATGCTTACAATCGTTTTAAGCGTGAAATCGTCCGATCAGCAAAGGAGCCCTCTCTATTTTTGCAGGGCTGTCTCGATGCCCGCAGAAGATATGCCTCCTGCGGAGACTAGCCCATTGCAAACCGGCAGAACTACCTTGAGGCACTTTTACAAGAGCTCGGGCTGTTTGGTCTCCGGAACGCAAGAACCGCACTGGAGGAAGGCTTGCAGCATTGCGTCTGCTTTGCACTGCTTAGCCTGCCCGATGTCGCGTTGAATAGATGAGCAGAGTTTTTTTAACCCTTAATTGAATGTAAGGTGGTGCTTAATGGAAACAGGGAGTGCGCTCACTGGACACCGAGCACACTAATGTTCTCGCTTATGACGGCAGCCCCACGGCTGTTTAGAGTGGACTTTATTGTACTAGCATCTTGAGTTGGTGTATCAACACGTAGCGGAGTCGATAATGTGCCAGTGTTATCCGAGTCGGCAGGGGACATGGCGCTAGGTATTGCTATTATGGTTGACTGCTAAGTGTTGTGAGCAAAGAAAACTAATAGGATCCCTGCTTGCCTTATATCTGGTCGACCAATAGGGCGTACAAGGTGAGCCATCAATTAATTTGATGTGGACTGATGCTGGCGGGCGGTTGTGTCACCTTTCGACTCCGACAACGTGTTCCCATCCATACGCGCACGCGACCCTTACTTCAGAAATTATATCTGTAGTAGCTCGCCCTTGGCAGCACATTAGTGCCTGTCTCACGATCTATCAGGTGGGGTTTCTATGTTGAAGGAAACCCACCTGTGAGGTATGCCTCTCCATAGAGGTTCCCTGTAATGGACACTCATTTTGCTGCTGGTGTTGAGACCAGCCCAAAATTAGTAAGGAGGTCGTAGAAATCAAATATACGCACTCGCAATGCTGTCTTATGATGTAACCAGTGGCCCTTGCATGACTCCGCATTCAATATGATCGTACACAATTTATTCTTCTCTGCAATTCCCTAAGCCGCTTTGAACGCATCGCCCACCGCCTTGATGGCGTCATCAGCTTGTTGCCTCCCAATTTTCAATGCAGCATCCATCCCGAGAATCTGATGTGGTGCTCTTGGGTAAACCTTTGCCTCTACTTTCACCCCAAGCGACTTCAACTTCTCGCCATACGCAATGCCTTCATCTCGAAGAAGATCGAGTTCACAGACGCCGATGTATGCAGGCGGGACCTTCGCAAGCAAAGCATCGGACGCGAAGATGGGCGAGTTATCCGGTTCTGCCCAGGTCGCAGGATCAGGAAGGTACATGTTGCGGAACCACATCATTCGCCCCTCGTTCAGCCAGACAGTATTCTGGCACTCTTTCCAAGACGGGTATCTTTCATCAGTGACGGATGCCGTATTGTCAATCACTACGAACCGGTGAGAGACGGACTCGTGCAGTGCTCTTGTGCTTACCAGGCACGAGCAAAAGTTGGAAGATAATGGGGATGGGAAGCGTCAGCTCTTGGGCCTTGAGACATGCGATTGCAGCCAAATTCCCGCCACTGACAAAAATCGATGTTTCATCATAGCGGATGAGATGATACGCACCTGGATGACCCTCCGACCGCAATCTTGTTCACGTTCGCATTGAACTCTGCCTTCCCGTTGTAATATATAAATTTCAATGCATCAACCGTGTCCTCAACTGCTGCTGGATATGGGTTCTCGGGAGCCAAGCGATAGTCCAAGGCCACCGAAACGCAGTTGTTCTCTAAAACTCAACTAAGCTCCAGCCCGACAACGATCTATGTCCGACCTCACCTTTGCATTGACGCGATATGAACGAGTTCAAAGTGTCGATACTCCCAAGCGTCCATCCGCCTTAGGACACTCAGCTAACTTTCGCCAAATGATTGTTGACCGTTACCTCCATGAATATATAACAACACTGGCCACCCTTCTGGAGGAGGGGATCCTTCGGGTATGAAAGCCCGAATCTTGCAGTTTTGCAGACTGATGTCCTTGACAGCCCCGACTGTCACGACAGACGAACCACCGGGGATGTAGGGTGCCTTCCTAATATCTGGATGCCATGGGATTGCGTGCGGGGGCACACGGTGTGCTAGGTGGGCATTGTGGATTCTGACGTATTCAGGGTCGAGGCGAGGAAGAATGTCAGGGTGGATGGCAGAGGGAAGGTCTGACATGGTGCTGGTGGGGCTCAGGATTGTAAGGTGCAATGAAGCGTGATATTCCCGTAAAGCCGGTACTTAAATGCATTTTCATTATCATCGGAGGACACATGACGTGAGTTATAATTGGCCAAGATAAGGGTTCAAGTTCCTAGGGGGGAATTAGTTGTTGGACTGGGGTACCCCTCCAGCAGGGGTTCAGGCGGTGTTTGCATAGCTTAGTCGAGCCTTCCAGCTTCTGTCTGCCAGGAACAGGCATACTGCCAGCCGCGCCAGTCCACTGTACACGTCAGAAGGCTGCATTCGATGATAAGTCTCGTAGGCAAACCATTCTTGGAAGCGTTCCTTCTATGGGTGTTGTTGATTTCAAAAAACGTGCGACTGAAGAAGCTAACGAGATAGGTTCTCTAGGAGAGAACCGCCAGAAGAGGTTGACTGTTCGTCCAAATGATTCGAGTTGAATGAAAAGCGTTAAACTTGGAAAAAAAAAACACTGGAGTGTCCAAGACGACGCACAACCCGGGGGTGAGGAAATGGTATATGGATGTGATGGACCAGCCACGAACCAAATACAAAGATTAAATGATTGTCCACATGCTGCTATTTGAACTACATCTGGGGAGATGCACAGCAGAGAAACGAATCTGCAATGGAATGAGCTGAGGCTGCGCACTTGCTGCAACTGGCGCGGTAGTCACTGCAAGTACCAAAAGTAGTAGGTATTACGGGCGTCGAAACGGCGGCGAGCTGAGTCTGTGATGATAACTGGACTTGACCATGCGATTGGCCTTGCTGCTGCATTTGCGACGAGTTTGTACTTGACCGTACGGTGCATTGCCATCGGTGTGCTAAGGAAATGCGCAGCAAAGCAACATCGCGAGATGTGCCAACAATTGGAAAGTGGTGGAATGCGTATAGTACCAAGATGGCGCGGAGCAACGAATAAGCACCAGAAAATTATACCAAATAAACACAGCACCAGTAAACTGGTGAACAAAATATATTTGTCAATTTCTTACTCGAGCTCGAGCCTGAGCTCAGCGTCAATGACTCGAGATCTCAAAGCACTGCAGGTCGCTTATGATTTTTGTCATAATGTAAATATTGTGCTTGGAGTCAACGTCCAACATTACCGTGACTCGCCTCCACTATCATCCTCTGCACTTTACTGACCATCTTGGCGATGGCCTTCCGAGTCCCTACTAGATACAACCTCCACTTTTCCACCACCGCTTCCACCTGGAATAATGCCTTGTCCCTCTAATCTTGCCAGTCACATCGCCAATTTGTGCGCTACTTTCCACGTCCCGTAGTCAGAGTGAGCCATCTTTTGAACATGTGATGGCGCATCGTCCGCCAGGGAGGTGCACAACACCTCGCACCTGGCTAGTATAACCTCGCATTGTTTGATGCGGCGTAATTTCTGGCATCTCTTGTGTCTCAGTGGTAGACGAAATGTTGTTCATGCTTCGAACCTCAGGCCCCGAGCATGACATATCCAACGGTGTCTCTTGCGTCTCAGATCTCAGTGGCGGAGGACGACATTGCCTGCGCACAGGGTGTCAACCACGGCAGATCGTGGACTATCAGTATGCGAAAGAAGTTTTCTAGGACCAATTTTCAGGATTACACGGATGCATTTCTGACCAGACAATGATCTACTTACAGAAATTCAGTCCTGACATACAGTACGGTTTTGAGATTGTATGCAGGTGGTACCATGCCGTTATTTGAGAACGTCGGAGAAATCTTTGCAGGATACCAAAGTTGCTGGTGAGTGAATGGTCAGCTTTGCCTTACAACAGCAGCACTCAGACTACCTCAGTGCACCAATCATCAGCGGGAGGTACGGGAGTGCGTTTAGATCGAAGTTGAGTAAATTGGGTACCTGTTCTTCACGAAGTGAATGCTGTGTAGGTGCATCTTGACAAACGTCTAGGGTGTCGCACCTCCTCCACTTCGCATATTCCTCACAGTCGGGCCAAACAATCCTGACTTCGAGTCTCGAGAATGGCCTGCCTGAAAATCCGTGTCCTCACCCCAAAACCTGCAGGCTGGTGTCAGACACTTGCACATGCGAGAAGTCAAGGATCTGACAATATCTCACTATCTATCATGCAAAAGTCGCAAGCCCGGTATGACCTTTTGACAAGCAGTGCATCGCTTGAAAAATCTCGACTTCATGTAGATGCTTGTCCACAGCTTCATGGCAAACGGCACTCGCTGTGGCCTTAGCAACACGCTTCATACTAATAACTCTCAAACACTCACTCTTCAGAAAGCTATCCTCAACCTCTGCAAGCGTCCAAGGCTTTGCCAATGAGCAATTGTACACTGCGCTTTCGAAACTTTGATGTCGGCATGACGTGCAAAGTGTATCTACCACTGCAACGAAGAAGACATCGTAACAAAATTCGCCAATCTACAACTATGCATCCACAGGCGAGCAACGTGCTTATAGTAAGTACGTATGATGTATCATACTCACTAGTGCTATGCTCCCACTTGTACAGTCACCACTGAGTCAGTACTGCCCTGTTTGTGACATCTTCTGGTCATGGATTCAGCTGCCTTCACGTATGCCTATACTTGGTGTAATGTGACCTCGATATCAGAATCTGCAAGCGGAAATTTGGCTGAGAACCAAGGTCCAGGTTGGTACAGGGAAGGGTGGCCGTGGCAGTACATAGAAGGGGAGAGTTTGCAGCCTGGGGAGCACCATGGTGTTCATGGTCAGTTTGGGTCCAAGAAAGTTGAAGGGAGCAAATGGGAATAATATTTGTAGCAATGCATCTGATATTGATCGAGCTTGACGCCTGTCGCCTATCTCCGGGTCAGGGAACCAGGAGAAATTGGACTTTTGAGCAACCTATATTGGCTGATCTGCGACTGGCATATGCAGTATGACCTCACTGCCGAGAAGAATAACCTGGTGCCATCCAAACGCAAGGCACAATGAAGTAAGAAGGTGGATCCTCCTATTGCTTAAAAGGTTCATAACTTGAAGGTTTACCCGATCTAGCTGCCGCCGCTAGGCACCACAATGCAGTGGTGCTCGAGGTTGAGCTACCGGAAGTCAGATATCATATACTAAGCCTTTTTGTGTCTATTCCGTGCGGTCCAGCCTCCAGCAGCTAACATTCAGGGGTAAACAAGGATTTTATGCAATCCGGCGGCGCATAGTTGCAGGTGGCCTTCACATGACTTCGCGTTCAATACGATTGTACACACATTATTACTCTTCTTTGGCACGCTCAAACCAGTCCCCTAAGTCGCTTTGAAAGCATCTCCCACTGCCTTGATGGCGTCATCAGCTTGTTGCTTCCCAACTTTCAATGCAGCATCCAATCCAAGAATCAAATGTGGTGCTCTCGGATACACCTTTACCTCTACCTTCACCCCAAGCGACTTCAACTTCTCGCCATACGCAATGCCTTCATCTCGAAGAAGATCGAGTTCACAGACGCCGATGTATGCAGGCGGGACCTTCGCAAGCAAAGCATCGGACGCGAAGATGGGCGAGTTATCCGGTTCTGCCCAGGTCGCAGGATCAGGAAGATACATGTTGCGGAACCACATCATTCGCCCCTCGCTCAGCCAAACAGTATTCTGGCACTCTTTCCAAGACGGGTATCTTTCGTCAGTGACGGATGCTGTGTTGTCGGTCACTGGAAACAAGTGAGAGATAATCGTTTCCTTTGCTCATGGCTCACCAGGCACGATCAATAGTTGGAAGATAATGGGGATGGGAGGCGTTAGTTCTTGCACTTTGAGGCATGCAATTGCAGCTAAGTTTCCGCCACTGACAAAAGTTGATGCTTCATCATACCGGATAAGATGAAGCGTGATACGCACCTGGACGACCCTCCGACTGCGATCTTATTCACGTTCGCATTGAACTCTGCATTCCCGTTGTGATAGATGAATTTCAATGCATCAATTGTATCCTCAACTGCAGCAGGATATGGATCCTCAGGAGCCAAACGATAGTCCAAGGCCACCGCAACGCAGTTATTCTCTTAAATAAACGCCGTTGAGCTCCGATTCGGTAATGATATTTACCATCCTCACCCTTGCATTGACGCGAGATGAATGAGTTCAGGGTGTCAATATTCCCAAGCGTCCATCCGCCTATAAACTTTGAGTTGAACATTCACTTGAAAATAACATATACAAATTCTCACCCCCGTGGATGTACAGCAACACCGGCCACCCTTCTGGAGGAGGGGTTCCCTCTGGAATGAAAGCTCGAATCTTGCAGTTCTGCAGACTGATATCCTTGACAGCCCCTACCGTCCTGACAGGCGAGCCACCGGGGATGGGGGTTGCCTTCCTGATATCTGGATGCCAAGGGATCGTATGCGGTGGTATGCGGTGTGCTATATGAGCATTGTGCAGTGCGACGTATTCAGGGTCGAGGCGGGGAAGAATGTCAGGGTGGATCGCGGAGGGAAGGTCTGTCATGGCGTTGGTGGTCGTTCAGGGTTATATGGTGCAATTGAGCAGGATGTCTCGTAAAGCGAGCACTCGAGAACCACGTTCTCATTATAATCGGAGTCGAGGACACATGACATGCGATGGGTTATAATTGTCCCTTGCAAGATAAGAGTTCCTAGGTGGGAATTAGATATGCACATTAAAAGGTCTACTCGCATTTGATCTTGTTCACTATCCATCGGAAGACCGTTCCTTTATGAAATTTTCGGTCACGAGTCGCGTTTTGCGAGAAAGGTTGATTAGGTCACCACCCAGTGGAGTAGGGAACCCCTCTATAGGGAGGAAGTCAGGTCGTAGAGGTGTTTGATGGTGTTTGGAGCAGAGTCAAGGGGTTTAGGCAGAGTCTCGGGAGTAGTAGATCACATCATCTTGTTGTCGAGTCCAGCGCACGCGCTAGCAGAGCCCACTCCACCAGGTATGTAATAGCAGATTGTGAGCAACGGCAGAAAACGAAAGTTTGTGGATCCAGTATTCATTGAACAATAGTTCCCTGACATGAAGTAGCCGAAGGAAGGAGTGGAATGACTGGAGTCTGAGTCTGACTTCGAAGGATGTCGCCGAGACCTTTGCAGATGACGAGACTCGAGGGATAAGCTCCTGATGAGAGAGCCCTGTGGGTGAGGTCGTTCCTCCAATTGCTTAGACTTCAGTGAAAAAAAGGTTAAACTCGACAAAAACGTTGGTCAAGGTCGTCTTCCAAGACAGCCTCGCGATCGCAACAGCATCGATGCAGAGCATAGGTCTCGCAATGTTATTCATAAGTGAAAAGGAGGATGCAGTAGTGTCTGCAAGTTACAATGTTGTTTCTTGTTCGTGAGCGACGTTGAAGTTGATTGAGATGCGAGCGGATTACCCGAAAGATACAATAGCCCGATGATGAAGAGGAGGGTGAAGAATCGAGGTGAGAAAGCTTGCCAACTTGGGCGACGATTGTTTCCAAAGACCATTGCAGGACACACGGTGCTCGTTGAGCAAGACAGTCAATAAAATGCCATTCACTGCACCTGAGCACAATACATTCTTTTGCAATTAACTTACACTAGGAACCTCCAAGCCAGCTGCCTTGGCTACCCGTATAATATTCTCAGCCTGGCCAATGTATGAGACGCGTTACTGAACGAAAAACCATACGAACTCACCTGCTTCAACATCGGAGCGTCAATCATCTCCTTACCGCCCCCCTCCATCTCTAGGCCAAAGGCACCCTTTTGAGAGGAATGCGCGACTTCCATCTGGTGGAGGATCTTTGCGGCGCGAAAAATTTCTACGCGAGGACGTCGGTCGAAGTTAATTTGGATGGAAATGACGCACCTTTCTCCGTAGGAACAAAAGTCGAATGAATGATATCAACCTGTGTGGGGTGAATAGCTTGCTAGGAACGATAGTCGCATTCAGTACGTGTCCCAATTTCAACTTGGACAAGATTTACCTTCCCGTTAAAACCAAGCCTCCGACCATCTTCGCACTCGTCTTTCAGATAATTGAGGTCTTTATAGTTGACACAGACCTGTGATCTTTAGGGGATTATTTTCAGGTGTATTAGTGAAACCACATACCATATCTATGGCATCTAATCTGAAAGCCTTGGCAACAATTGCAATCTGGGAGCGCACATAGAGAAGCTCGAGCCTTGAAGGCGTCCTTATCACTGAAGTATCGGCACAATCTGTATCCAGATAAGCCTTCTACTTGTGCCCGAGGAGATAAGCACTATACAGTCTTCTGCCGCGAACTACAAACACATCCATATTTCAGCAACTAACCAGAAACGTTGATAAAGAGGAAACATACAAGTAGAGCGCCCAACTTCCCACCAGCATCTGGGCCATACTCCGAAGTCCAAGAAGCAATCTCTCCGAGATTCCACGCGCTGCGGGCGCTTTCGACACTCGCAACAATGCTTATAGGGAATGGCGTTGAGGTCCTGGCCCGTGAAGTTCGAATAGCATGTGAGACATGATGAAGGTCTCGGACGGAGTGGATCTTGGGCAGCACGAGTGTTCGCACGAAAGGGGACTTGAGCTGGAAGATAGGCAAAACCCAGGTGGGGGATACAGGTTATGGAAATAGGGAACACCTACAATTTCGGCAATATCATTTTCAAAAAAAGGCGTAGTAATATCATTTAGGCGGACTGCGATACGCTCGGGGCGCGGAAGCTTGTGCTCTGGTGTGCGCTATCCAGTGAGCAAAGTTTCAGGCTCGAGAGTTGAAACACGGAGAATATGAATGTACCCACGTACGCTTAGAAATGTACTCAGCCGTTGTCTCGCACTGTCTTTGTCGTGAGGAGAAGGTGGTACGCTGTCCTCGAGGTCGTATATAATGACATCGGATGGTGTACTCAAAGACTTGTCCAGCATCCGGTCGGACGATGAGGGCACTGGTTATCATTCAGCTTGTTTCAAGTCAGACGTGTGCATGTCTATGGCATACCATAGAGATATGACCGACGAACTTGAAGTGCCTGGTCAGTCTTGCCATTTCCAACAGTGCTCAGTGTACGCATGCGCATAGAGCCATATCTCAGACTCCTGCACACGGCACTACGCGTAGGTGATGCCAGTCGTGTTAACAGTATCAACATCGAGTTCTGCCAAGGTCGAATACAACTGTCTATTCGATGTTGGAGGCTCCGCTTGAATGAAGCTGGGCTTTAATGTTAAACTTTGAATGCACCAGGGAGAGCATGATTTCGACCAATGTGACAGAAAAATTCACAAGGGTTTATATATAAGTAGAACTACAATAATGCAAAAACACAACAGAGCAGCGAACAAGGCCAACCAATGCATCATGACTTCCCAATCAACCCCGTCCAATCAAACTTCTCATACATTTTCTTCAACATCTGTATCCGATCCTTGTTATGCCGATAATCAACCCTCCGTGGCCGTATCCACCGACGTGGCTCAAGATCCAGCACATTCCCAATAATCTCTCCCGCAAAATATCTGCAAGTACCTTCATCACCCAATTATCAAGTGTGCAGAAAACAACAAGGACACACCTTGGAAAATCCCCACCACCTTTGTCCCCTTCATCTAATGCCCCATCCTCCTCACCAGTCGCTGCCGATTCTCCCGTGCCCTCGATAACATGCCCATATCCCTTCTCCCCTTTATAATCAAACTGCACCATAAAATACGGAAGGTTCGGCACCATTGCGCGTCTGAACCCCCCAGGCCGCGCGGAGAAATCGATAAGCTTCTTATGTGTCGACCACTCTGCTTCGGATGCAAGGATGCTCTCCTTGAAGTACGCTGGGATGTCATCGTACTTGTCCCATGGGAGCGGTACACACTCAATACAGGTATGCTTCTGCGGCTTGAGCGAGATGACAGTTTCGTAGAAGATGACTCCTTTGTCTTCTTCGGCGAACATACGCATGACACTTTTCATGAAGTTCTGTGGGATGTGTCAGTAGGCTTGCATGTGGATGGCTGTGATAACGCACCCGCACTTCATCCCAGACGTCGTCATCAGCCTCCAGCATTGTAAGGTGGTGTTGTATAGGCACGATGAGACAATGGCCATCTAGGAGTTCCTCATTTAGGGTGCAAGAGAGGTAGACTTGTGTGCCCATTGCCACAACAGGTGCTTTTGGAGGGGAATCATCTTCACCGTAGCAGAACTGGCATGTTGCGAGGGCCTTCTGAGTGCGTTTGTAATCTGATCAGAAGAATTGTTCAGGATCAAGAATCAAGATAGATGATGCCAACCCACCGTGAACAGCAAACTGTCGTTTCATTGCGTCGGTTCGCATCTTCTGCCGCCCGAGTCGTTCCGCATTATCATCCATGTAATCAAGATCATTCTGTAGATAGAATTACGAGTGTCAGAAGGAGCAGAGAAATTGTTAGAACCCCCGCACCTGAAACTTGCCATCTCCCATGATAGCCTTCGCGAATTGTGCATCCAAATTCTTCTGGTCCGCCATTCCTGCTCCAAACCGCTCCTGCCTAACCATCTCTCCCAGCGTGATCTCATCATCATTAGCGTTATACCTGAGAAGTTCTCCCGTCTTCGCATCGCGCGTTTCAAACTAACCATCATATAGTCAGCGGGCTTGTGCTGAAGAATGCAATGTTACCTTCTCTTTCTTCCGCTTATTACCGGGTCCCTTCTCTGCGTCATCCTTGCCATGACCAACATCATACATTTGTCCCCTGACATCCAATGTCGGTAGCACTTCCACGCGCGTCCTGACTCCTCCTTCCTCACTGTTCGCCCGTCTCACCTCCGCTTCGTACTCTTCCTCGAGCTTCTCAGCATTTGGCGCGTTCATCAATTTTGCACGCAGAACCTGAGCTTGTAGCTTGTTCAGCGATGAAGGCGACATGGCGCGGCGCGTGCTCGTCGATGTCGCAGACGGCGTCATGACGCTCGGTATCGGCGTATGTGACTGTGCGAGTGGTGATGTGGCCTGCGAGGGTAAACGTAAAGAGTCGAGACGCCGATTCGCAGGCGGATTGGTAGGGGATGGCGTGGACGGAGAACTTCCTGTTGGACCTGAACCAGGGCGTCTGAAGGACGAGCTACGGGATGAAGCGCCGCTTGCACCAACATCAGTAAACATGAATCGTTTCTCCCCACCAGTCTCCCGCCCTCGACTTCTCTCGTCCTTCCGTTCTGAGCGCTTGCCTTGACGTTCGTCAAGTATGCGCCGTTCTTCTTTGGCCTCTTCGAATGCTTGCAGCGTACCGAAACGCTCGAGCGCAACCTCTTCGATGGGTTTATTTTCCTCTTCTGCGGTTTCGTATACGCGCCGGAGACGCATCATGCGCCAAGTAGAGCCTGGGCCGCCAGGGGTTGTGGCTTTTGGAGGTGGGGGAGGTGCATCGTTATCGTCTAAACGACCAGCACGGATGGCTTGGTTGATTTCTTTAGAACTGATTTTGACCTGAAAGTATACCTCCAGCTAATGCATGAAAAGAGCAGTGGTACTGTACCTTGTCAGGATCAGGTTTGTCAGGTCTTGGTGGTCGCTTGCGTTCGGTGCCGAGGGAGGAAAAGAAGTCGACGCCTCCGGTAGATGTGCGTTGGCTCGAGGTGGATTCGCCGTAGTCCTCTGTGAAAGTCTTGTCTCCTGTGAGTAACCCTTGGGCCGATGGCCTCGACGAATTCAAAGGTTCTGCCACACCACCAGATGGCATGAGCATCCACTCATCGCGTTGTAGTCTCGTTTCCGTTGTAAAATTAGGTGGTAACGGTGGGTCTGCCTCTCCAGCAGTTGCATGAGTCGTGATCTTTAAGCTCTCTGCAGTTGGAATATCCGTTGCGAGAAGCTAATGAGCACACTATTTTAGCACCATGCAAGCAGAGTCAATACATACCCACCCGTTCTCCGTCGTTATCAATGTTCTTCTCGACCCACATATCGTCGTCGTTGGCGTCATCGTCCAAAATGTTGACCACTTCTGTGTGTGACTTGCGTTTGTGGGATTTATGCTCGGATTTGTGTTTTTTCTTGCTTTTGTGCTCGTCCTTGTCTCTGCTGCGTTTATGCTTGGAATTTGAGTGGCGCTCGCGGTCGTCTCCCATCGTCTTCAAAGTTGAGCACGGTGACGAGCACGAACGCTATTTCTGATCAATGAAATACCAAATTTGGCATTTTTAGGGCGAAAGCGTTTGGGCACAAATTGCTTTATTAAATAGTGTGAAATTGTCGTGACTTCATATGCGTCACAGTTAAACCTTGTCACATTTTGAGCCTTATGTCGAGCGACCTGCACCGTTTCATCAGCGACAACTGTCTTAGGGTAATGTCTGCTCTCCTGCTTCACTCACCTCATCTAAAATCAGTTTACAGCTTTTTGGTCTTGCAGACCGGAGTATCATCGACTTCGTACAGGCTTCAGGTATGATCATTCCATATGTTCCTACTTGTCGTCACTCAAATGTCGTGTTTCAGCATCGACATCAAAAACACCAGACGCTCTCTTCTCCTCTCTCACAGCTTCTGGCCTTCCAAACACACCCGACGCACATGTATTCATCAACGAGCTCTTCTCTCGTGTTCCCAGGAAGAGTAAACACAGGTCTTCAGCAGACAGCACACGGAAGCAAGCGGAGAAGGAGGCAAAGGCGCTGAACGCCCGCAGGTTTGAGTTTTTGCTTGAAGATGAGGCTACCCCCGATGTCTCGGAGATAAAAGGGAAGCGGAAGGAGGAGGGAAGTAGCGGCAAGGAGAAGCGCAAGGAAGACAGAGGGAGCGGTAAGGAGAAGCGTGAGCGACATCTCAGGAAGAGGGAGCTTGATAGCAGAGAGTGGGAAAGCGATGAGGAAGAAAAGCATCGGAAGCGACACAAATCATTTGATGTTGGTACCAATGCGGATGAGGAGGCAATGGACATTCCGGAGGATGAGGATGACAGAAAGGAACAAGAACGGGTGCAGGACCTGAAGGAACGAGACGCGTTTGCTGAGCGGGTGCGTGAAAAAGATCGGGAAAAGACGAAGAAAGTAGTCGAAGATCGCTCCTCTCGTAATGCAGGCGCAGCGGCCGAGGCTGCACAACGTCGACAACTGGCAGACGACGCTGAAGCACGGACGCATGCACTCCCTTCACTGCGGTTGCACTCCCGGCAAGAATATCTGACCAAACGTGAGGTGCAGCAGATTGAGCTCCTACGGAAGGAGATCGCAGACGAGGAGGCCTATTTCCATGGAATGAAGCTCACGAAGCAAGAGCAGGAAGACTTGGAGCGCAAGAAAGAGATCCTCCGGCTCGTTGAGGAGCGTCTCAAGATCAATGACAAGTGGGACGGTTATATGCTACCTGAAGATTACATTACGGAGCAAGGCAAAATCGACAAGGAGAAAAAACAGAATGCACTTTACAAGCGGTATGAAGAGACCAAACCCAAGGACGACCAGTTCGTCACAGACGTCGACCAGTGGGAGGCCAGTCAAACGCTGCACAGCACATTCCGGACAGGCGCTATGGACAAAAGGGAGGTCCCCGACGATTACGAGTACGTGTTTGACGAGAGCCAGACCATCAAGTTTGTCATGGACCAGACGCTTAAGGGGGAGGGAATGATGAGTGCCAAGGACAAAATATTGCATCAACAAATTCAGGAGGCTGAAAAAAGAGGTCAGTATCTAAATCCCCTCTCTGGTCAATGTTACCTGACGGTTTCCATTTAGCGCAAAGCATTGATGAAACTCGCAAATCCCTGCCAATATACACATACCGAGAGCAACTGCTGGAGGCCATCAAGGAGCACCAGGTGCTTATTGTTGTCGCCGAGACCGGCTCAGGCAAGACAACTCAACTTCCGCAGTACCTGCACGAAGCCGGGTACACAGCCAACGGACAAAAAGTGGGCTGCACGCAACCTCGTCGCGTGGCTGCCATGTCCGTAGCTGCGCGCGTTGCAGAGGAGATGGGTACCAAAGTTGGGTACGAAGTAGGCTATTCCATCCGATTCGAGGACTGCACAAGCGACAAGACAGTGCTCAAGTATATGACGGACGGAATGCTCCTTCGAGAGTTCCTGACAGAACCAGATTTGGCCGGGTATGCAGCGCTGATTATTGACGAGGCACACGAGCGGACTTTGAGTACGGACATTCTTTTTGCTCTCGTCAAGGTGTGTGGTGCTACTTCTCACGGTTTGCTTTAGGTTCTGAGGGCTTCGCTTGTTAGGATATCGCGAGATTCAGGCCTGAGCTAAGGTTGCTGATTTCAAGCGCGACCATGGATGCTGAGAAATTCAGCGAGTACTTTGACAACGCGCCGGTGTTTTATGGTATGTAGCTACGGTCTACGGATGACAAATGTGATGCTCATATTTTCTGCAGTTCCTGGGCGTCGATACCCGGTCGACATTCATTATACACCGCAGCCAGAGGCCAATTACCTGCACGCGGCCATCACCACTGTCTTCCAGATCCATACAACACAGCCCAAAGGCGACATCCTTGTGTTCTTTACCGTGCGTGACAGATTCTTGTTGCTGCATCGTCCATATACTCACTCTTCTGCAGGGCCAAGACGAAATCGAAGCAGCCCAAGAAAACCTACAGGAAACCGCTCGGGCGCTCGGGAACAAGATCGCCGAGTTAATTGTTTGTCCAATCTACGCCAACTTGCCCAGCGATATGCAAGCTAAGATCTTTGAACCGACGCCAGAGGGCGCAAGGAAGGTCGTGCTTGCTACAAACATCGCAGAGACATCAATTACTATTGAGGGTGTGGTCTTTGTCATCGATCCCGGGTTCGTCAAGCAAAATTCGTATAATCCTCGTACTGGCATGTCTTCCTTGATCGTGGTTCCAGTAAGTAATGGTGCTGCATTTTGTTTGCACTTATAACTCATTTCACTGTACATTCGACAGTGCTCTCGTGCATCAGCCAACCAAAGGGCCGGTCGTGCAGGTCGTGTGGGGCCTGGCAAAGCTTTCCGGCTATACACGAAATGGGCGTTTTCAAACGAGCTCGAGGAGAATACCGTACCTGAAATCCAGCGGACGAACCTTGGGATGACTGTCCTGGTGCTGAAATCACTCGGCATTAATAACTTCATGGACTTTGAGTTTATGGACCCACCTCCGGGAGAGACGCTTATCAGAGCACTAGAGCTGCTTTATGCTCTGGGGGCTTTGAATGACCGTGGGGAACTGACGAAACTGGGTCGACGGATGGCAGAGTTCCCAGTTGATCCCATGTTGTCCAAAGCCATCATTTCCAGTGAGAAGTACTCGTGTACTGACGAGGTATGGGCTTTCATATCTTGAAATAAGATGTCGATACTAACACTCACCCATCACCAGGTGCTGACCATCATAGCGATGCTGTCCGAGTCTTCGTCCCTGTTCTATCGTCCCAAAGACAAAAAGATGCACGCAGACCAAGCACGTCAAAATTTCGTCCGCACAGGAGGAGATCACTTCACGTTGCTCAACGTCTGGGAGCAATGGGCCGACACGAATTATTCGCAACAGTTCTGCTACGAGCAATTCTTGCAGTTTAAGAGTCTCAGTCGGGCACGGGATATTCGGGATCAACTTGCTGGGCTTTGTGAACGTGTTGAAATCGTTGTTCAGAGTAATCCGAATGCAAACGATATCAGCGCTGTGCAGAAAGCTATCACGTCGGGGTACTTTTACAACACTGTAAGTCGAACAATTCGTAATCGATGCGTGCAGAAAGACTCATGCAACATGATTAGGCTCAGCTCCAGAAGAGTGGCGACTCTTATCGGACGCTGAAGACGCATCACACCGTATATATCCACCCCTCATCAAGTCTTTTCCAACATCAACCGCCCGTCAAGACCGTGCTATATTATGAACTTGTCATGACCTCAAAATCGTACATGAGGCAAGTCCTTTCTCCAACACAATACATGCGTCTCTGACCTGCTTTGCTCCCCCTCAGACAAATCATGGAAATCAAACCGTCGTGGCTAATGGAAGGCAAGTGCTATCATTCAAGTTGTCTCCCCCGCAATGTTAATGTCGTCTTTCAGTCGCTCCTCATTACTTCAAGGCTGCAGACCTGGAGCAGCTGACTACTGGTGATAAGAAGTTGCCCAATGCGAAAGCGGTTGGTTCTTCGGGAGCAGTAGCTTCGTGACGTGCCCCCGTCGGGTGGTGATCGATTGATCCATGCTGGACTACGCTTGACATTTCCTCGCATTATAATTCATATGTGCTGGATAGTCCTAGTGCATCATTTTATTTTATTTGCATCAGAGTTGCTGTTGTGTTGCCCAAGATCACTTAATAATGGCTTGTGGCCTGCACACGTTATCGACTTCGTGTATTCCCACCGTACCTCTGACACACCTTCACTCTCAACCATTTCCTCCTGAACTTGCGAATATAAGTTAGCTTTAGAATAGGTGTATTTTAAGCTATCCATTGAAAATGTTCTCGACACTCCAGTTTTTCCTTTAAGCATGTACTACATGCCGTTTGATCACGGAGACGCCGGGTTGAGCTTTTCAATTCAAAGCCCGCACTTTCCCGATACTTACAGCCTCGGAGAGAACAATATTACCAACGCCTATCATGTTGTGCTCCTCAGTTCCGCTCAGCAACTGCCTCCCTGGGTCTGGGACGGCGAGCAGCTTCTACCATTGCTCAAAAGTACTCAAAAGCTGTTTATTCGGCTGCTCTTTCGAAATCACCACAAACTCTCACCAAGGTCCAGTCGGAATTGAACTGCCATCTCTAATGTCATCAAGGAGGTGCCCGACCTCAAAGCGTTCGTCAGCAACCCAACACTATCTGCTAAGGATCGCTCTGCGGGCCTCGCTGTCATATATTCGCGTGCAGAAGGCTCCAAGAAGGAGCCTGTCTCTGACATAACCAAAAACTTATTCGGTGTCCTGTCGGAGAATGGTCGACTTGTAGAGACGCAAGGTGTTATTGAGGGGTTCAATGAGTTGGTTGCGAAGTACAAAGGAGAACTAGAAGTGGTTGTCACGTCTGCTACTCCTCTGCCCAGGGATTTGTCCTCCCGGTTGGAGACTATCCTCAAGCAGTCTCAGACAGCTCAGCAGGCAAAGTCGCTGAAAATCTTGAACAAGGTACTTGGGTTTTGTTCATAACCCTTTGAAGTCAGTTCTAATGAATTTTAGGTCAACCCTTCGGTTCTCGGCGGTATTGTAGTGGACTTCGGCGATAAGAGCATTGATCTCAGTGTCTCCTCGCGTGTCAACAAGCTTAACAATGTTTTGCAGCGTGAGTTTTGCTTGTTTCTGTAAAGTTTATTGGCTCATCCCTTGGATAGAATCCGTATAGATGCGCGCATGTTGTAGAGGAGATTGCCAGTGGCCGGGATTCCTCAACCCCATGAAGGAAAAGAAAGCTTAGTCAAGTACTCTTGTTTTTACCCAGCCAATGCAATCGCGCTTTGGAATTTGCTCTAGTTGCGTTTGTGGCTTTTAAATTGCTGGTAGACTGTCACTGTCTTCAAGACTTCAACATCACTTCAACATTTCAACACTAGTAACTATCAATTTCTTTTAAACTTGTAAACCTATAGAGGAAGCAGAAGAAGAAGAAGAATCTAATATTGTAAGGAGCTGCACAGTACTTACACGAATCTCTGTTCGAACTCTGCGGCGCGACGAGCTTTGGAGGCATGTCACGTGAATCCCTTCAAGTCTGCCTTTGACCATTAGATTTCGCGTCAATGAATGCCACTCAGGCAAAAGACAGGCTATATGGCCAACTCGCAGCTAGTTTGAAGAACATGTCACGCGCCGTCGGGCAGACAGCAGACCTCTTTGAACAACTTCAGACAGACTTAGACGCCATGAGAGTTCTGGCTGGTACACATGCTGCACAGTAAGTCCTGATTTTGAGATGCGTGTCTGATTCATGAACGTATACATAGGTTCATGACCGTTGCTGCGGAACTCAGCCCTGAGGCTGATGGGGGAGCGGACACAGAAGCAACGGTAGGTAGCACGTTGTTGTATTTTTTCGTTATTGAGACCCCTCTAGTGAATCATCTTCCGATTTGAGGTTACTTTGGGAACAGAGACATCGAAAGCATTTGAGTCTGGTTGCATACAGATCAGTTACTCGAGCACGTCGACCTCATAGTGTCAATGTCCGACCAGGAACATATGTTCTCTCAATTGGTTATCTTTCTAATATATGTTTGCTTTGTCGACATAGAACCTCAATATTGGAGCACGCATTCAAAGGGCGTCTGAATATCATTCTTTGTTGGCTTCCTGGATATAGTCCAGACCGGTGCGCTCGGAAGTCAAAATCCGATTTATTCAGCAAGCCATACGAGATACCACCAGCAAGACGTATACGCCCTCGAATGCAGTGAGAAGGACCATTAGGGCACGGGAACAAGGTGCTTGACAGTGTCCACATCAATTCCCAGCCTCTCAAAAGCGGTATTTTTCTGTATCGCCCCTCGGTACCACAGAATTCCGTTGTATCAACGGCACATTCCCTTCTGAAGGTGTTTCAGCTGGTTCTTCGCATGAACAACCTGTGATGAGGGCACTGGGACTCAGAAGGGCATCGAAGAGTCGGTGTATATATAATATGCCTAGCGCTGCAGAACACTGACTCGCCCCCGCCAACTGTTTTGCCATAGGTTTCCACATATATCATGATTATGTCTTGCATCTTCTCGGTTCTATCATATGAACTCGTTGCATACAAGCATTTATTACATCGTGAACATGCTGCGCCACTGCGACTGCTGCGGTAATTATTGTCGCGATGTTTGCTGAGCGATTCCAAAGGCTTAGTCGGCCCAGGCGAACACAGCAAAGACCACGTCTTACATCAAGCTACGATTCCAGCTCATGAACTTCGCAAGTGAATCGTATCGTTCAGCTCCCGGTTACGTCCACCTTCGCCAATCTGCACGCACTCATCCAGTACATGTTCGGCTGGAGCAACTCGCACTCGCACCGCGCAGAGGTCGTCTCGCATGACCCGAATGGCGAGCTGGCTGGCACGATGAAAAGATGGGGTCGCAAGCCGATGTTGGGAGAATATTTGGGAGGTGAGAAGGAAGATTTCGGGGACAGAATATCATGGAGGTATGATAGGGACGATAACCCTATATATCATGTCGACGAATATGGCGTGCTCCCCGAAGGTTTTGGCAAGGTCTATGCGAAGCCGATCAAGGACTACAAGCTGAAATTAGGTGAAATCTGGTCCAAGGATTACAAGAATAATGCATCACTTGAAGAGTCTTCGAACGATGATATTGGCATTGATTTACCATGCGATTTCTTCCACAGACGGTCTCCATAAAACTATGCAGAATAGTACGACGCTGTCCTTCAGCCAAGGCACTCACCCTTTCCAAGCACATTCAATGCGCATTGACATTATATCAACAATAAGATGCCTCACCCTGTGTCGGAAGGAGCGAGAAGTAATTTGTTGACGGACTCAGGGGGAAGTAATACTGTAATAGTAGTTGCCCTCTATATACCAAGACGGGGCTGGAGTGCTCAACAAGCGTTTTATCTCTGTAAGTCACTTTGATAATGGTTTAACGTTTAACGTTTATGGGCGCTATATAACCAAGTAGCGTTAGAGAGTGCTATAAGTACACCCTGTGTCGATGGCGCAGGTACTAGCCTAAACTCATATGTCAGATAATTCCAACCTTATACTTCTTAGTATGCGACTAATATTGCTTACAATGCTTAGCGTCCTTGCCCAGGCTGTGCTGGTAGCTGAATTATGTAGTGCTAGCACTACCAAGATCAAAGTAGGAAGGTGTCGTTTGGACAAGGCTTAGTAGCTGAAACGAACAAATGGCTCGGCAAAACCCGGATGTGCAAGGTGTCGGCTCATAGTTGGGGCGATAAATATTGGGTTGGTCAGACTCCTGCCTGTATTCAAGATTACGCTAGCATAAAGCAACAGCGCTTGAGCGACCCCCTTCGCGGGGAAGAGATATGCAGAAGCGAAAAGCAAAATGGACCGCAAACAGCATGTTCGGTGTGTTATTATTATGCATACGACTCCACTTTCTGAACAACACTCGGCTTTCCGCTCACAGCTGGTGCTGGAGGTGGTCTGGTTGCCAGCATTGCGACCTGCCCGCTCGACGTAATCAAGACCAAGTTACAAGCCCAGCGTACAGTCCAAGGACAGCAGGGTTATCAGGGAGTTCTTGGTATGTTCTCCGGCCCCTTCAATCTCCGTTCTCATCTCCCTTATCGTCCCTGACACCACCCCGCAGACATCGTTAAAACAACCCTCAAACATGATGGAGTACGCTGGCATGTACCGTGGTCTTGGCCCCACAATCCTGGGATACCTTCCGACAATGGCCATCTACTTTGCGGTGTATGATGGGATCAAGACGCGCTTCGGAGAACCTCCGCTGGGCCAAGTGCCGAAGCATGACCGAATATACCCTGCTGCACAACCTAAGGGCTACCAGCCCTGTCATGCGCGACCACCCATGGACTCTCCACATCCTTTCTGCGATGATCGCCGGTGCGGCGAGCACAACCTGTACTAATCCACTGTGGGTCATCAAAACCCGTTTCATGGTATGAGATTCGTTTCCACATCAATTACCTGCACCCCAATTCACAAACTTGCCATCCCTAACTCATGCATGTGATAGACACAATCAAGGCGAGAAGTTAGATATCGACATACTTACGATGCAGCCTTGGCAATATACCGCACAGAGGGCATCCGCGCGTTCTACCGTGGGCTCCTACCCAGCCTCTTAGGAATAACGCATGTAGCCGTCCAGTTTCCCCTATACGAAAAGCTTAAGATGTGGGCTCGTGAGTAGCAGCTACCTATTCTGCATCGTGTTTATGGACAATTTAAAAATAAACGTAGAGGGTGACTCCGATGCGCCACTACGGAGCGATACGATATTGCTATGTTCTGGCATAGCGAAGATGTCTGCATCCATCGCGACGTATCCACACGAGGTTGTACGCACACGGCTGCAGACCCTCCGATTACCAATAGCTGAGGATGCATCCTCGGACGGCATGGTCAAAACACATGCGCGCCGCGGGATTATTTACATAACACGCAAGATCATTCAGAAAGAGGGCTGGACGGGTCTCTACAAAGGTCTTTCAGTCAACTTGTTTCGAACTGTGCCAAACAGCGCCGTGACACTTTTAACGTGCGTTGAAGGCCGTAGCTCAATCTCACTCTCCGTTGACATAATTGCCAGATATGAACTGCTTATGCGTCACCTCACAGCTCAACAATAAGACATAATTGTACCCATCGCGTGATTGTATGTTAGGACAGTGCTTTTTTGAATACGATGAATTCAACACTGCATTTAGAAAGACTTTTTCATGTATAGATTTATATCTCAGTGTATAATATTTTTATCATTATGGGCACATTCCTTTTTACCTCGCGTACTATTCGCCCACCTCGGCTCTGTTCCTCCTGTTGGCAGTAATATCTGCGCTATAATTGATATCGGGCACAGAGCCTTTTGCTCGGTGTCATCCAATTCGAAGAGTCATTCTCGTCAATGTCATAATTTGCCAGCGGATGAATTGCGTGTTCAATTAGGTTCAAGTTCCATAATAAAATGGATTGATGCCCCCCTGCCTCTGCCCGGCGTTCCATTTCTGGACGCACCCTTTGCCCGGCGTGTGTATCGAAGAGGAGCTCGAGAGTGAACCTCCCTGTTCCAACCGGGTGTTTCCAGAAAAAAAGAACTTGAGCGGCTGAGAGAGCATCACGCATCAATACCAAAGAAATCAAAACCATACCCCGATCCAGTCCAAATCGAGGATACGTCCATCTCCCTTCCGCATAAGATCCAGGTCCATCAGCCTATGTACGCGATATTTGAGATCGTTTCATCATCATTATTAAAGGAGAATCTGCCTAGTCATATGGTAACCCAGACGGCATATATGGTCAACAAGGTTTTGGCACGAGCAAAAAAAAAGGAAACGAGGACTGTAAAGACGTATGAAAAAGCGTTCGGGGAGTGAAAAATCCAAGTGCGCGTCCGTTCTCCCTGAGTAAGGGGAGCGTCCGTCCCAGCTCGCATGGTCCACATGCATGCCGAAGTTTGGTTGTTGGAAAGAGCGTAAGCAGTTTGAAGACGAGAGGGCATGTGAATCATGGGCGGCATACGGGCAGGGGTGGGAAGACGTGATCCGACAAGTATGTGCAACCACAGTTGCGAGTGCAAATGTGGGTGCAAGGAGTGGCAGGACAGTGTGTCCGTGGGGAAATACAAGGCGAATGCTGGAAGTAGGAGCAGGGTAGGGAGTAGGAGTCCGAACGAAAAGTCTAGTGCAACTACCAGAAATTACCGAGAACCACAATGACAGCGGATGTATGGTAAAAAAAAGCCAGCCTTGCAATGAAAGAAAAAGGTGTGGGGGCGGGGTGGAAAAGCGAAGACTAGAGAAATGGAGTTATGCGGGTTAGAAGGGCAAGTAGAGGTGCGAACTACACGGCGACGAAGGTGGGACAACAACGTGGGGACTGCGAAAGGTATCCGAGAAAATATACAACCAACGTTGAGAAGTCGAAATTGAAATAAAATAAAGTAAAGCGCACAAGAAATCCTAGTGATCTTGCACTGTACCACCAGTCTCACTCAAAGTTTCCACTCTAACTCCCCGTGATGAACTGACACTCCGTATGTCGCGTCCTTCTTCTGCCAATTCACGACTCATGATCGCATCATCCCTGTGGTCCTCGGCCTCCTCAACAGCGGGCCCTGCAAAATCGGGTTTGCGCAATGCTTTCCTAAATGCATCCGCCATGATGGCTGCATCGGCTCCTGAAAATGGACCGGTGTCACCTGCAGAGTGTGCCCGTGAGACATCGGATGCACCATCCGGAGATACGATCGATCCAGGTCGATGATGTTCTGATGATGTCCGGCCAGCCGCCGCACCCGCTAACCCAGCCCCCAACAACGGTAGTTGAGGAGAATTGGAGTTCTGGGCATTGGCCATCATCGGAGACGAGGAACCCATGGACCCTCGATTTGAGAGCTGTTCACGTCTTCGTAGACGGCGCACGATTAACCAAATCAAGACACCACTGGCTGCAATGGCGAGAAATCCGAGCACCACGATGACTGCTATTGCCCAATGAGGAAAAGGTGGATTTGAGTTGTTTTGCTGAACACTTCCCGATGGAACCGACGATGTCCCAGATGCCTTTAAGCTCGATGATGATGATAATGACGCAGCAGCAGCAGATGACGATGAGGCGGCGGCGGCGGCAGATGACGAGGATTGCATAGATGAAACGACAGCATCTGCATATGTAGTTTCTTCACGAACATGTTAATTGGGGCATAATATATGGCGCGATACAAACGTACGAATTGCCGTGAACGTTGGATTTGTTGTTTCAGATCCATCCAGACCATTCTGATTGGTCAGTACCCAATAAAACGGGTATGAGAAATTCTGTCCAGGCGTCCATGAATTGCCTTTTCCCCCAAACCAAGTATCATCCACTGGTGTATTCATTTCACCGGCATTACCAGTGGGGTTTTGTTGTGTGAAATTGAGAATGGGGAGGTTCGTGTCGGCGTTGAACAAGTATAGCTGGACGACATTGAACTGCAAAAGTTGCGGTCGTCTACTGTTCCCTGTTACCACGTCAGTCGCAATAGAGGGAAAATGAAACATGGAGATGCTCACAGACAACGGGTGCCCACTGGTGCTGAATCACAAGATCACCTGCGCCTGGATAGCAAGTCACCTGACTATTATCGGCGTATATTTCACATTGAGTCTCTGCTGCCGCTGGTGTAACAAACACAAGAAGTTAGCGCAGGATACGAGCAATGAGGGAGACGCGACTGCTCGCGTCCGGAACCTCGTATGACTACATTGTAGACGCACCGAGCGCACTCTCATTCGAGATGATAGTTCCTTGTCTCCTTCCCAGTGATGAAGACCAAGAAGGTTCCACGTCAGGTCTCTTTCGCTTCGATGACGAATATGATGACGATGGTGGAGCTGTCCGAGCTGGCCAAGGTGAATTCTGGGATGGGTTGGGAGACATTGCGGGGATGTGTTATCAAGAGAAGATTTAGTGGTAGATGTAAATGACAGCCTGAGAGGTAATGGTTCGCCCGTTTCTTCAAGAAGAGGCGAAAGGTAAGTACTGGTATGGCTGGGAGGAGGTGGGATATATTATTGGTTCCTTTACGACCTTGAATCTTGGGGGAAATAGACCAGAGAGCAAAGAAGCGGGAGTTGACGTCCTTGTCAACGTCAAGCGCGGCGACGGCTACTAGTCCGGCGACGGTAGCAGCGACGGTAATGACGCAGGGGACGTCGAGCAGGGAGTGAACAGAGCGAAGGTTCTGTACTAGGTTGCAAAAGGTGAGTGTCCTGAATTCTCAAAGACCCTGAATACCCCCGCTTACATAATTACCCCTTCCCTTTGTTCGCGCGCGGCTCTACTTGTCCGCGCGTTTTGGGAAATCTGCCTTGCGTTATTCATAAAATCCGATTCCCTCGGTGTAGCTCCCATTTATTTGCACTGCTGGCTGCATCGATGCTACTTGGTTCATCACGATATCATCATTTCGTTTTATGCGGAAGATTTGAAAGCTCGCCGTAGGTAATGAGATACGATTGATATTAAACGCATGCGCAGGTGATTATCGATGGTGTTGGTCATCATAGCCATCACATGTAAGAGATAAATGGGTCTACCGCAGTCTCCTGGGGACCAGCACAGCTCAGAAGGAGGTAGCTTGCAACGCAAATCATGCGACTTGGTTCACGGAGGGTCATAATTGGCTGCTAAAAGTATAACACGGCATGAAATTCCTCAGCTTACCGACGTCATGATGTATGAAGTGCTGGTTCACATGGTTTAATTTGAACCAAGGCGGAGCTTCAAGCTTACAAGAGTTACCGCTCACTGCCATCTGATTCTGGTGATGGGCCACTCACCATGCGGGTCTCTCAGATCCTGCAAAACACAAAGTTTCACGCAGAGGTTCAAAGGTGTTCGGATCACCGACAATCCAGGGTCGTGCAGGCCAAATCTAAGCCACCATCGGAAAATTGATGTGGGTAAACTGGTTTTGAGGCTCGGGAAACCGGGAGAACTTGTCTTGAACAGTAACTCCGCAAAATATGTCGAGAATGACAGTAAGTTGGTTCCTGTTTCATCCACGGAGGCAAGTATCGACCAGAACAGCCTTTTGATTGAAGAAGGGACAGGGCCGTTTGAAAATGTTGAATAAGCTTGGTCTTGAACATACGATGATAATTGTGAACTCAAGTCTGGCCAGAACCGATAAAAGGTCCTGGGACTAGGAGCATAGCTCCCGAGAACAAGAAGGGGAAATTTGGCTACGTTGGCCCATCTCTTAGATATGAATGTGGGTCGAGGCAGGATAAGAAGTTATCGGACCACTGACACTAATGTCATTCCCACAAGACCTTGAAGATTACATAATATTCTGGTCTAATTTTGGAGAGTTTGAGTTCTTGTGATAGACGATCAGCCAAACGGGAAGGTGGCCTAGTGGGATTGACTTGACGCGCATAATTCATTGTCGTGAGGCGAAGACTTCACGTGCGCCAAGTCGAGCACGTCCTAGGAGAAGGCATTGACCAGATCTTCAACAGAACGTGAGCATCCAGAGTCGGCCTTCCAACAACAGCCGCTGAGCTGGTTGCTAGCTTTGCAGATTTATCAATTCGTGTGAAATGGCAACACCAGACCGGGGTCACACCCTTCTGCTCAGCAGCTTGGGGAGGTCAAACACTACCAAGACTCCATTGTCGACTATCCAGGCCCTCATTGTGCACTACCTCGCCAATATTCATCCTTCTCCAACACCTCTCGCTGCCACTATCGTTAGCAGCCCTATATTCCTTCCGTTTTCGCATTCAAAACTAGAAGTCCTCAGCACATCCTTCCGGCATGCAGTACACGCGAAGCTACAGGCGCTGAAAGCGGATTCGAGCGGACTATTTTCTCCGAGCTTAGACACTCAGCTCAACGTCTGGTCACTTGCTATCTTCCAAGGTCTCGAAGGCGGACACGCTATTGTACGATTGGCCTGCTGTAGCGGACTTCTTCTCGGCCTTGAGGATATCCTGCAGCATCTACCAGTAAAGAAGCGAGACGTCATGGGCATAGCCGAAGATGAACTGGTAATGACCTTTGCAGACGTTATCGACCAGTTCTCAACGTCTGATAAATGGGGAAAAGAATTTCATTCTGCCGCTGAATCGGGTGCGTGATCAAAGCATCAACTATTCTGTTGATGCAAACCCTGCACCTATAGCCGACGCTCTTGCATTGTCGCTCATCATAGCTTCTCAATCTCTTCTGTTGGTGCCTTTCGGAGAAATTCATCGCGCTTCCCCTTTCTGTGAGTCCGCTCAAATGAACAGTTAGCTTGTGTTAATGTGCTATCAGCATCTATTAGGACTTATCATGCGCACTATTGAGGATGCGTTTGATGATGGAAGGTTCCTATCTTCCCTCCAGTCTTCGTTATGTTCTAAGGCAGAATTCAAAATCCACATACCTGTCAGTCGCCCACTGTACGTTTGTCTCCCTAAACTAACATTCATACAGGCCGACAGTCCAATTTCAAAATCCATCAAGAATGTGTCAAATTCAACTTCGATGGCTCACATCAGTTCAATATCGAAGTTGTGCGCTAGAACCGTGTCGCTCTTTGTAGATCATAGGCCAAACGTCGCACTACCCCTAATCTCAGAAGCATACCAGAAGCTCAACTCTATCACTGCCCACGTTGAAACTGACTGGTTTCCGACCTCACTCTCTGGGGCTACAGGTCAGAGTTTATTGTGTGAGAGCCTCGTTGGATTAATAGCCGTACAGCGCTCATCCATACTTAGCACCAGACGCCAGGGAAATTACTACCGCCATATGGGCGACTTTGAAAACACTCCTGTTCAGCGTGATTATGATCACAGAAGCAGGTCTCTCTGCTCTGGTCTACATCCCTTCCAACTCCGCTGTTCTACAATCGACTTCGACGCTCGCGGTAATTGTTCTTCAAGCGCTCTCACACCTGTCATTTGTTATAGCCCAGTTTGGTGGTGCAGGTCACGGTGCTTTCGATGAGCTCAAGAAGTTGTTTTACCTTGCCCTCGACGTTCTCGCAAGTGACGTAATAGAGAGCAACAAATACGCTCGACACATTTGTGACGTCGAATCGGGCTTGGAGCCATCTCGGGCCCACCCTTTCTATCAAGCGAAAAAGGCCTTTGCGCTTTCAGCAATCGAACAACTTATTCCTGTGCTCAACGAATCGACTATTCAGGAGTTTGTATTTACTGCGTGCCTTCCGTAAGTTTCATCCTCCACATATAAGTGATTCACCTTTAACACGTGGTAGGCACCTGTCTGACGCTAGTCACCACGAAACGTTCGAATCCGCACATAGTGTTGTCCTTGCCACCTTCGCTTCGCATGCGCAGAAGGCAAGGGAGTCGACGTCACAACAAGGCGGTGGCTTCACAAGGGACATCGTGCCGTTTTATGCCAACTGTTTAATAGACGTAAGTGGCTACGTCTTAATTTTCGAGCGTCTGTAACCATGCTGGTCGTTCACAGAATTCAGTGCAGGGCAGGCTCAGCACACTGCAACTCCGGCTAGCATTTGCTGCTCTCGTTCGGAGTGCGGCGTCTTCTATCGATTTGTCTCTAGCGTGGTTTTGCATTGACTGCCTTCTGACTGCCATTGCGGACCTCCGAGCATGACGACGAGCGTCACCATCGACTTCACCTGACCCTTATCTCGTGTGTGCCGTCGGTGCCGTTATGCTTGCTCCCTGGCCTGCTTGATCCCATCCGTTCATATATCGATAGAGCTCATGACGAAAAGAAGAGGCAGGAACTTATCGACGCACTCTTTGCGGAGATTAAGGAGCGTGTCGGTGATAGAGAGAAAGAATATATGGTTCGGTGGTGGGGAGATCTGCGGATGAAATGGGCTCATACTGGGCCTAGTCGTGAGGAAATTCAGGGGGGTCATAGTTTGGACACTGAGGTGACATTGACACCACGACTGTGATATATTCTCCTGATGTTTTGCGCAAACATTTTCTGCACGCAGGGTTTTGCGTACAAATGACTCAGGTGACAAATGCCTGGGGTTGTATGTCCTTCTGGCAGTCCTGGCAAGACGCATGGAATTGAGGGTTTCAATGGGCCACGATGACTGCATAGCAACAGCTATTCTATTCCATCTAAATTTAAATTCTGTCCCGAAGCGAGGCACGAGGATAAGTTGGGCCAGGATAAGGACTTTGCAGCAGGGGGCACGTGGCTATAGTGGCTGGATAACTCCTGGACAGTTGATAAGGAGGCCTGGACCTGTTGAGTCTGAGCCTGCAAAATTACCTACCCGCCCTCACGGACCTCACAGCTCGCCCCTGCTCACTCCAATTGCACAACACGTTTGGGCTGTTATCGGGGCCTCCGCCCAAAAATTATCTGCTTGTGATCAAGCACGATCATGTGTCCACTCTCGTTAATACCAACTAAGGTCTAGGCTGCTGCGGCGCAACAACACGTACAATTGAGTACTGTTATGACATACCTCATTGTAGGGGGTGTACCGTGACAGTGCCAGTAACCAACTCGCTTGGAGGTCCTTGATCCCCCCAACTGCTATATGGGCGTCTGACTATGTATAATACATCACTTAGTCTCCCCTAGCCAGACCATATAGAAGGAAGACAGTCGTTCCTTCTTGATTATGTACATCACTAGTACTGAGGAAGAATAACATTGAGTTGTCCAATATCGTCATACCAATCAGTTGCCAATCAGGTGGCATTTCATTAAATTCATATGACTAATGGGCGGTTCGGGGTCTCAGTGATATAAAAATCAATAAATAGTGAATTCCGCGTCCAGATATCATAGCTAAATAACAGGATTATAAAATGTACCTTCAGCGTTCTTCAAGCTCGAGTTCATGAAACGCAGGCCTGTTGCCTGTAGCACTAGTATGTAAAACCCAGACTGCTAGATCAAATAGGCAAGTATTAAATTAATTTTGATCAGCACCTGACTCATCAATCACATACACACCTCTATAGTGAGAAAACTCCATGAATGGCACTTAGCAGGTCCGACAGGGTCCGCCACACCTCTTAATGGGTTTCCGGCGAGCGACGGTATCATACATCTGCATCAGTGACGAGAAAAGACGAACTATGTGAGTTTAGGTTTGACGTATAAGAACAACCATGGGAGTTTACTTTATAGCGCGTTCCTTACTTTTACTTGTCGTTCTTGGCCATTTGGATTGGTGGATACTAGATAGAGATGGCTGAAGTCGTGTCGCCTGCAGGAATCCTCCCTCACATACCTGACGACCTCACGCTTGTGCAGTTCATATTGGATGCGGAGCATGTCAGAAAGCCTGTTCGTAAGAGTGGCGCCTGGATCATCGATGATCAGAGTGGGAGAAAGATTGGATTTGAGGAGGTGAGTGTCCCTGCCAGTGAAAGTGAACAAGTCTCCGTAGGGTAATACGCAAAAGTTGGTGTGGGGTTGATATAAATTGCTATTCCGGTCAATGATTACAATGGTTGATCGTATACTTTACAGCTCAGAACTCGGACGTATGGTTTGGCTAATGCAATGAGTATCCGCTATAACATCCGTGCGTTCTCTACGTTTTCATGGTACTGAGTGCCACATGTTGATTCCTCCGATTCCGCACAGAGGAGGATCATGTTGGTAATGATACTATAATTTCAATGGCTTGCAAATACCAATGATATTCACATTCTGGACACCTGATAGTGTTGATCTACAGTCCAAATCACGTTGGTATGCGAGCTGGCTTCATCGCATGTCTGGATTGACAGTATGAATTCCGCAGATTATCTCGTGGCTGCTTGGGCGGCTCACAGACTTGGTGCTGCTGTGTCGTATGTCCGCTTTCACTAAGTCACCCTAAAACGTTCTTAAACGCACCCACAAGCGGTGCCAACCCGTCATTCACAGTTGACGAACTTGTATATCAAATCGATACAGTGAAAGCAGCCGTCATCATCACGCATCCGGACTCACTCAATGTGGCCTTGGCATCTGCACACGCTGCTGGTGTACCTGCAGATCGCGTCATTCTTTTTGATGTCGAGGGTGCTGATACCGCCCAGAGGCTGACCGTGCAAGCTTTGGTTTCACAAGGTCTTGCGAGTGCTCCGAACTTCACAGAGCGAAAACTCGCTCCTGGTGAAGGGAAGACCAAGGTGGCCTTTCTGAATTTTTCCAGCGGGACGACTGGTCGTCCGAAGGTGAGCGTGTATTCCGCGAGGACATACATGTGAATGTAACTTGCACTGTCATATATCAGGCTGTTGCAATACCCCACTACGCGCCGATTGCAAATGTCATACAGCTTGCTACCCACCACAAAGTCGGTGAGGATTCATGCCGGACAACGATTCAAACCTGGTGATGTATGTTGTGCTGGTGCGTGGATTACTATTTATCCGAAGGGCTCCGTTTGATTGATTGCGCAGTGCTTCCTTTATATCGTGAGCCATCACCACTCTGCAACGTCGTTATGTTGTTGTGAAACCGATTGTTTCCAGACATCTATGGACTGGTCTTCAATGTACGAGCTCATCTGACTTTGATTATTTCATTGCTGAATATCTTGTAGACCCATTACGCCTTCTTCTGTGGAGTGCGTCAACACCCCGAATCTGCAGTTGCACACTGACTGAAGTACATTTAGATGACAGTTGTTTTGACAGTGAAATACAACTTTTTAGAATTTTTGAAGAGCATAACCAGGCACCGTATTACCCATCTTATGTACGTCGTCGTCTGGCTTTATTTGACCTCTTCTGAACAAGACTCTAGGTTGGTCCCACCACATATTGTACTATTGTGCAAGGTCAGCGAATCGTAATTCCGGAATGATAGGGTCTCTCACCTACCTGTGTCTGCCACGTAGCATCCAGCCGTCAAGAGCTATGATTTCAGTCACGTCCGATACATCACCTCCGGTGCTGCGCCCCTGTCTCGTGAGGTGATGGAGCAACTCGTTCACATATTCCCAAACGCCGCCCTAGGGCAGAGCTACGGTGAGTCCATCTCTAGAGCTTACGTGTCCACGTTTGATCCCAGTGAACACAGGCCTTACCGAATCGTGCACTGTTATAAGCACCTGGGCGCTGGACAAGAGATGCGACTTGAGTGGCGGTGCTGGCCAACTCCTTCCTGGAATTGTCGGCCGCGTGGAGAAACCAGATGGTACTCTTGCGGACTTTGACGAACCTGGTGAGCTCGTCGTAAAGACGCAGGCGCTTGCGCTTGGTTATGCAAATAACCTTGAAGCGTATGAGATTATCTTCCTTGTATCATTCACATATTTACCGCGATGTGATCAGAACGAAGGAAACGTTTGTAGATGGGTGAGTAATTAAACGTTTGATCGGATGGTGACTGATGTTCCGATTTCAGATGGCTCCGTACCGGTGATGAGGTGAAGATGAACCGCAAGGGAGAAATCGTGGTCCTTGACCGTTTAAAGGTTGGATGATTTTCCTTGGGCTTTGGTCTCACCTGACTGAGCACTCAATAGGAAATGTTGAAGGTCCGCGGATTCCAGGTTGCTCCTGCCGAGCTCGAAGGTTGTATTCTGGACCACCCCGACGTGACCGATACGTGCGTGGTTGGAATACAAGATGAATATAGCGGTGAATTACCACTGGCGTTCGTCGTTCTCTGCCCTGAAGCCATCAAACGTGTCGAGGAAAGCCCTCAGGCTGCTGACAAGATCAAGGCGTCGATTATGAAGGTTGGTGGTTTAAAACACCAGGGAACGAGTCGTGCTTATTGTCGCAAATTTCCTAAGTCGGTTGTAATCAGGTACCGTTTACATCGTGTTACAATGACGATTACAAACCACGTTGTAAGATTGATGGCGGGGTTTCAAGCGGTTGCAATACGCATGCAAGATGATTGATATGTGTCTCGATTCTCGAATTCCCCCCCCTCGCAGCATTTTGAGTGTTCTCTCCTATTCTTTCCATCCAAATCTCTCCCAGCACACAAACCATCCACAAAATGGGCCCTGAGAGGACAAGATATTGCGACTTGTGTCAACAGGACATCAAACCTCGTGGCTACACCACCCACCGCAAGGCTTGCGAGAAGAAAGCCGAAAAACAACGGCAGAATCAACATTTCATTGATTCTATTCGAAGAGACACAGGTACGCACAATTTCTCGTTGTTTACAACGTCTAATTTTGCTAGCGGGTCCTTCGAATCTGCAACGGACGATGGGAGATCACATTGATACAGTGTCGAGACAGGGAGGTAAGTGCCTGTTAGTCTGATTTTAAATTGATACATTGAACATTCAAGTTGAAACAGGGCAACGCAATACCTCACCTGCAGGTACTTGGAATGATCTGGATGGTGCGGAATACCAAGGTGAGCTCAAATTATGTGCTTTTACATTCATTATCGAAACTTTACTAGATCTTCCCTCGTTTCTCGATGCCAATGTCCCTGAACGCGTGGAACCCATGTTCCAGGTCGATGACATCAAGCTCGAGTACCATCCTAGCAGCGGGATCACACCAGAAGTACACGCCTTCAACGATTTCAAACGCTGTCCACCAACGTCTTCTGCCCCACCTCATAAACGTCCCTGGGCTCCATTTAAGTCACGCTTGGAGTTCGAGATAGCCGAACTTGCTCTGGAGGCCTGTCTCAACAACGATCAAACTGATCGTCTCATTACGTTGTGTAACAGGTGCGCTTCTCAATCGGAAAAATTTACGTTCAAGAACCACAAAGACATCCGCGAAAGGTGGGAAGCCGTCTCCCATCGCACTACTGGGGTTTTTTTCCTTCGTTCGTTCTAATATTCATTGTCTAACAACTAAGTTTAGTTTACTCATGATGTAATATCTGTACCATACGATGATTCAATTCGACAATTCGAGCTATACTACCGGGATCTCTGGGAGTGGGCGGCAGATCTTCTCCGTGATCCTCGCTTGTTCCCACACATGGTTTTTGATGCGCAACGCTTCTCGAAATTTGATGGCAAGACCTTTGTACGTTTCATAGACGAACCTTTCACTGCCGAAACCTTTTGGAATGTTCAAGTAGGTACTTAATCTCACTGTCAATTTTGATCGCCTTACTTTGCTTTATAGTCACAGCTACCACCGGGCGGCAAGCCCTTAGCTTTCGTTTTGTATGCGGACAAGACAAGGTTGTCGTCATTTGGTACCGCAAGAGGGTATCCTGTTGTTGCACGTCTAGCAAATCTCCCCGCGAACATTCGTAACGGACAGGGTGTGGGTAGTGGCTATGTAGTTGGATGGCTTCCGATTGTATGATGCAGTAATATTGATATCTCTGCGGTTGGGACTTATACTCTGACGCAGGTGAAGGAGGACAGAGACCAAGCTGGCAAGCCCAGCTGGGTCAACTTCAAGAATGCTGTTTGGCATGAATCATTCTCAAAGATCCTATCTTCGCTCGCATTAAAGTCTCATACTGGACAGTGGTTTGATTGCCCTGACAATGTTCCGCGGTGGTTCTTTCCTATTATCCTAATTTTATCTGCAGACTACGAGGAACAGTGAGTAATATCACACTTCGATGTTAATCTGAATCGCTAATGAATATCATTAACTATTTAAGATGTATTATGTCGCTAATCCGAGGGATAAAATGCCTTTGGCCATGTCCAGTGTGTCTCGTTCCCCACAACGAGCTTTTGAACACATTAAAGTGTTATCCTCCTCGAACGGCTACCCAGTCGCAGGAAGTGGTGAAGGCTGCACGAGCTGAGGCAACTGCTGAGGAGAAAGAGGAGAAACTGAAAGAGTATGGCCTTCGTGACATCATGGTAATGTTTTCTCTGTTGTAAGTTTGTTCTAACTAATCAAAGCTACAGAATGCCTTTGCAGCCATGATGCATACTGATGTACATGATGCGTTGTCATGGGACCGACTCCACTTCAATGGTGGTCTGTATCGTGATCACCTCTGGGCCGAACTTCAGAAAATCGTTGTCGGTTTGGGACGAGCAAAAGTAGCACAAATGGACAAAAAGTCAGTTTGTGACTCAAGCACTGTAACGTTGTTTTGAATTGACCCATTTAACTACTAGCTACGAAGCATTCCCGCGCTGGCGAAACTTGAAGCACTTAGCTCATGTTATGAGCATCTCTTTTGCTGATGGCAGTGTCTACGAGGACATATCAAAGGTGTGTTTTTGATTTAAACTATTACTTCATTGCCATTGACACTCTTTCAGATGGTGGTATATGCTGCGCACGCGATTTTGACGGAGGACGACAGTCCACTCGGCTATCTCCTACTCCGTTGCATTCGGCACTTTCTCGAAGTTGACGCATATGCGGCGCTTGAAGTTCACACCACTGAGACTATCAGTGCCGGCCGACATGCAGTGCAGGCGTTCTCGACTTATCTTCAGGTGTGTCTACCTCAGTTCACTCAGACAATTATCCACTGATTAAGCCTATGATAGCAATATATAGAGAAAAGCGCTGACGAGAGTGACAAAAACTGGAACTTCCCCAAACTGCACATGAGTGTGCACATTTTTGACAATATCGAAGCAAAAGGTGCGACGCGTAACTACAATACAAAGCCGAATGAAAGGATGCATGGGTCGCTGAAAGACTCGTACTTATTGCGCACTAATTTCAGGGATGTGGCGCCTCAGGTGACGTTTTTTTCACTCTAACTATCATTTTGATACCAATTTCATTGCAGATACTCCACATAAACCATTGGCAAGTGGTTGCAGAGAGCATTCGCCGCCACATATCAGACCTAGACGAGTATGAGTCCGGAGGCAGTGAAGATTCGGGTGACCTGGAGGATTTAGGAGATGTGGATGATCTGGTCTCGCCGGATGCAAATGCGCCTCATGTAAGACTTGGGTCGAGGCAAGCTGCGCAGACCTTTGAGTTGATCGAGGATGCTCATAAGGAGGATGCCGCGTTCACTAATTTTCGGGTCAAGCTCAATAATTTCTTGACTGACTTTCTTCAAGTTATTCAGCTCCCTTTACCAGGTGGAAAGCGGGTACAATTCAAAGCAAGCGATAAGGTTGGTCATGTTCAGTTCGGCTCTATGTTTCGCTACACTAATATCATTAAACAGATCACTGAGTGCCGTTTTTTGAAGGTTAACTACGAGTCCTTGGTGGATTGGCGACTACACACCGACTACCTTAGATGCAGTCCCAAGTTTTTCAATGCTGCGCGTTTTGATTGTGTTTTCATTCAGACAGAAGCCAAAGTGATATTTGGTCGCCTTCTCTTTCTGTTTGAATGTATAGTTGGGGATATCACGCTCTCTCTAGCTCTAATCCATCCTTTTGACGCTCCCACTGGTGTACGGCTCCGAAAGGACAAACACCTCAATATCTATCGTGTTCGAGCAAGACCCCGAGCGCAAGCCGAGTTTTTCTCGGTGAGGTCAATCATTCGCGGAGCTCTCCTCGTGCTGGATGGCAGTACCGATTACCTTGTCGTCGACACTGTTGACTCTGACATGTTCATTCGTGTAAAGGAGCTACATCTTGCAGCAGGGCATCCAATACGCATTTGATTGTATCCCTTCAAGTCGGCTTCCTCTCTCTATGCCTGGTAAGCCTCTCATTTTCTTCGCTCGTTGTCTCACTAATGGTCTAATTATACTAGGCTATCTTCATGCAGTAAGTTGTTGATTTTGTTGCAGCCCTTGGCTACCCCTCAACTGTTCTGAAGGCCTTGCAGTACCGACAGAGTATGACCGCAACGACAAAGAACCTATTAGCGGCAGCCGCTCCCGGTGCTTCCGAGCAAGGTTTCCATCCTGTGCAAGGTCAACAACGGTTTGCTGGTCCCCAGAACAATCGAATCGGCCAGAACTTGGCTCAAGCCAAACCTATGGGCGGCATGGTGCCACCTGCGTCACCAGCTATGGGTGGTCCCATGAAAGATCAGAAGGATGTCAAACCCATCATGATCAATAACCCTTCAGGTATACCAGAAGGGTCACCTCACAACGCTCCTGCTGCTCCAGGCCACCCGACTCCCAATACCATCAACTCAAGTATCATGCAGTCTCCTGCTCCGAACGGGACACCTTCAGTACCTCCGGCTTCGAATCCCCTGAGCGTTGGCAACCACAACAGATTCAGCAGCAATTCGGTCTTACCTCCACCCAGCGTGTCCCTCCCTCTGCCCTGTCTTTTCATGACCCTCAGTCCAACCCTCCTATCATACCACCCAACTTCCCCTCCATGCCTATGAATACCCCACAAATGAAACCGGGCAATTCGATCCCAGTCTATCTGATCTACCAACTCACCTCATACAGACTTCGTGCAATCTATGACAGCAGCATTGGAACAGCGTGTTTCAGATGTCGCGTTGTTTGTGACCTCTGTTATAATGTTTTTTACGTCTTGATCTGACCTTGCTTGTCATAGACCTCTAACGCCGCCATGAATGCTGCAATTGCTTTAACTCCAATAGGTTCCTTGGCATTGACGTGCCGATGTGTGAGAGAGAATGACTAGGGTAGGTCACTCTTCCATCAACATGTGGCCTTCAGTTGTGTTTTTGTTTACGTGCCTCTCATTAGTTCACTGGTATTATTACGCGCAAGACTGAATCAATGTCGTCACTCGCAGTAATGTTACGTCTAGTGTACACGAGGTAAGCAGTACATCTCATCCTATATATTAGGGTGACATTCACACTGTTTTCTCCGTCACCTTACCATCGAGCATCTAGAACATGTCTCATCTCTCAGCGCGGGTGTCAGATGATGATTCAGATAGCGACTGGGACGAAGGCAATACGGACCAGGTCTCGAATAACATCCCAGGGCCTAATGCCTCCAAGGGAGAGTTATGGAAGTATGTAGCCACCGTCTTCATCGCATAACACTGTCTAACGTACGCTCTCCTCAATACAGGCACTCAAAGCGCTGCAGCTTGAGGTTCAGCAGCTGCGTGCAGACAATCGTGCCCTTAAGGAGAAAAATAAGGTTCTGGTTTCCGAGAAGCCTAAACGGAAACGGCGTTGTAGAAGCACCGGATGCCCTCGTCGCCCATGAGCAAACTATCTCGTTGTATGCCCGCAATATGGCATGACAGTGGAGATGTTCCCAGACAGCGAGCTTCTCATCAAGAAGCGCCCCGATTCACCTACACCTTTTAATAGTGCTGATCGTTACAAGACGTCGGCAACTCAAGAGTCTGCTTTCTTAGATGAACTCTACACACATTTCCCTGAACGCATCCATGAAACGGTAATGGGTAGCGAGTACTTCAAAGACCTCGTATGTCAATTTTGCTTTTCATTCTAGCCACTACCTAATGTATTCGGTTGTTACAGGTACATAAGTGCATTGCTGATGCTCGTTCTAACGAAATCAAGAAATTGCGTGGCATCGCTGGAGACATATTCGAGCTTCCGGGAAAATACTTTGCCAATGCCAGTTATGACAGAGCTGCGATTGTCGACATTCAGAAGATGTTTGGAGTTTCGGCAAGACTCAGACTTACAAGATTTTTCCGCCTCTCTTGTTCCCAAGTCTCCAAGAAGACACAACCCTCAAGACCGTTTTCGGCCAACTGACACTTTTTGCAAAGGTGCGCTATCATTCTCTCATAATTGTCCTGCTGCTCACTAGTACTCTACTGATTCTGGCAATATCTAGATCCTGAGGGCCTCACTCTATGGCGTCACCTCACTTCATCAAGAGCCTTGTGGTGGATCGAAGACTAACGCTCGGAAGTGGAGTTTGCAACAAGTCACACCAGGGTCCATTGCATGGCTGCGGTTATTGTAAGTCATTTTGATGACATTGAATCATTCTACTACTCATACACTACTGCAACACAGGTCATTTTTCTGCTCTCGCCAGACACAGAGTTTCCAGGTTCGGGAGTTGGCAAGTCGTCAACTATCAACTACAAGGACCTCTTCTTTCAATACAAGAAGTTGCTAATTACGAAGTGGGAGACAAAACGGATCAAACCATCGTGACTAACATCAATCGCTACGTTTTCGGTGCTGCAAAGTTGTCTACATCGATGGATTCCTGCTGGTGCCGAAGATTTTTCAGAGGAGATCAACCGCGCCATGCTAGCACTTGACATGGACACTGATAGCGAAGAAGACACTCCAGTGACTCCACCGGTCTTGTCGGCACTCTCAGTATTACCCTCAGCAATATCAGCCTCACCAGCTCCTTCATTGGCGCCTGGACCCTGAAGGTTCAATCTCGTCACTCAGCCAGTCATACATCCAGACGAATCAGTATCTAGGGCTGTCATTCGCACTAATGATTCGAATACAAGTGTCAATGCAGTAGCTAACAATGCAGATGAAGCTGATGATGATAGGATGGAACGGGTGGAGGACGAGCAAAGGCCAAGAATACTAGGGGGAGGAAGGTTGTAGCGATGCAGGGTCCTACTCGTCGTGGACGTTCTCATAAGTCTAAGTGATATAATACATGATAGCTAGCTAATACCCTTGCTGTTCTCTGTCAAATCACTCAGTGTCAATACATCTTGTCATCTGCAGCTCAAAAGAGCGGGTGGACTGATCTCGGAGTTGTTCGGACTGCTAACCATTCCTAGATTCATTGGCATCCACCGCAAAGTCTCAATGGCAAACAAATTGTCGCCAAACAAGAGTCTTCGCAATAGAAGTTTGTGCGGGTAGTGTGGCGTGCCGCCCCTGACACACACACAAGGCCTTGCCACCAGAGGCGAGCTGTGACAGTGCAAGATATTGGTGAACCAATGGGGCTAGTCTCCATGAACCATTTCGCGGTTGCTGCGGGTCCAGGTAGCATGAACCATTTCGCGGTTGCTGCATGGATACAAATAGAGTCAGCCTTAAGTGCAATAGGATTGATGTGGATACCTCACCCTGGACAATACGTTCAGCTGATTCCTTTTCGCAAGTGGACCCAGGCAACCCTTCTCCTGTGAGACCAACTCTGGGACCTTGGCGCAGATTGCATCCAGATAACAGAGCACTATCTGTAGAACGCTGCCTGACGTGCGAGAACAATGAAGAACCTCGTGAACAAACCCTTTCATGGGCATAATGTCGCAATGCAGGGGCTGATTGCTCGAACCAAACAGTCAGGGGGGTGGGCATGGGAGATGGTTGTGTCGTCAGAGATTGTAATATAGCCAGGAGAGGGGAGCTGAGTAAAGTTTGAACGTACCAACTAAACCAGATACATATATTTTGATTTCTGGGAGTCGTCCGCCGACATTCTTGGGGATAAAATTGAGGAATCCGAGTCACAGATTATCCTACAGCTGCTTGATCTGAATCGCAGGTAAGTGATGCTTACATAACAATCGTTTATTATTCATTGTAAAGTTTTCAACCGGTTTACATCTCTTACAACAACCACATTGTCAGTGCGACTGTAACGTCACTTAGACTTAGACTTGTCATTGCTCTGCTCAGACTTTCCGTCAATTCCTCTCTTGACTGAATCCCTCTTCCCCTCCATTAATAACCTCCACACAAATCAATGTTACCAGTGACTTGACGTTGAGCACGCAGCAAATGGTGTGCAGTCTTTTTTTGGGGCGACAATTATTGAAAAGTTCACATTGTCTAGTGACCTTATGCCTTTCGTTGGTCAATGGTACAGACATTCTGAACCATCCATTGACAGTGTGTCCAACGAATAATCGCAGTTACAGGTCAGTCTTTTTATTATATTGATACTTGATACTTTTCGCTAATGTTTTAATGCCAACCAGACTGCACCGCGTGGCCCAATTCCCAATGGTGTCCGCACTACTACTGGTATGTAGAATATCTAATTTGGTGTGCTGAAGCTTATTACTGTCAAGGTCTTCTCACATCGCACAGTGACCACCAAACCGTTACCCTTCCCATGCCGCACCCCACCCACACGCAAGGCGCCACTCCCTAGACCACTGCCAAATGCCTGCAGGATACCCATAGCGCCCAACCAGCATGCCACCTCTTGGTTCCACCCAAGCATCCTTTACCCATGTCAGGCCCCATCATCGATCGCCATTTGGCAGCGGCTAGCACGCTTTGCTTGGTGGCCTCTTGTTCATCACCAAATATCTCCTGCACAAGGGCAGGGTTGGACCGGATGATGTACGGCGACCTATTAGATGAAGGGAGAAGGTTAGTGAGAGGTATCGGCAGCAACAGAAGGATCCAGAAATGATGGACAAGCGCCCAT
>JABBWB010000400.1:0-35058 GCA_016628085.1 Suillus occidentalis
TTTGCCCTATTTTGCCTAATGGTCGTTCTACCATATTTTTGTGAATATGGGATATTTCTAGCGCTGCCTCGTGAAATGCGTCAAATAGCCTTTACATGGGGACTAGAACTCGAGTTCTTCAGAACGGTCGAGGATTTTTATTGGGTACCTACGATACTGATGTCACCTCGTCAGCTCATTGAGCAGACAAAACGTATGAAAGGAGGTGTATATATAGCTATAGGTAAACTAAATGAGGGCTAAGTTTGTCCGACCGTTGGGCTGACCATTCTCTGCGCATGTAAATTCCCCCTGCCACACGAATGCTCGCAACATGCCACATGTGCGCAATTCTAGTTGTCGATACGACTGAAATTTGGGTCAGCAAATCGATTGCAGGTACAACTTTAAGGTAATACCGCGACGTGTGCATGTGTCACACAGAAGCATCATCAACGCGTAGGCGTCGTGTAGAGCGCAGATATAATTGTGTTGTTTGAGCAAAAGTTATCGCTTCAAACCAACAGCACTCAACGAATAGATGGTGTGGAACCGTTCGAAGCTACGCTGCATAGAGGGCCCATCCACAGGGTTGCTGCGGTGATGGTACGGAAAGCTGGGGTGATTGAATCACGTAGCATACGCAGGAACATGGCGAGTGCGTCAATCTTAGCGTAACATGCCAAATAGGTCAATATTGATGGGCAAGGAGAGGAGTATGGAAGCAGTAGTAGTATTCGTCACGGTGTAAGTACTCGTGTAATCAGATGACGGTCAAGGTCTTGAATGGACTCCACCAGCCACAGGAATACGAGGCTTCTGATGACTTCCAGCGACACTAATGAAGGCGTAAGCATGGCAACATAGGGTTACAACATGGCAGTGACCACATACTATAAGAATTCGTCCCGCAGGTTGCCAGATAGGGTGAGGCACAAGAGGGCACAGGCTGGAAATAAAGATTAATTGGTAGCAAATCATAGTATTACCTTCCTCTTGCCAAGCGAATATGCCACTTTGGCCGTTGCGTGCCTCACCCCATCAGTAATTCGACCTCCTTACAATCCATTCGTTTGGTTTTGGTTCCATTCCAGATGCCGTTGCCGTCCTCAAGGTCTATCCCGTGCTTGTGCGGCAACTGATGCCGCTGCTGTTCATAATCTGCGGTCGCCGAATCAGTTTCATTTCCCGTCTACTCAGTCTGTTCCGCACTGACAGGGAGTATCATAGGCCCAGTGCAGATCAGTCCTGTGGAGTCAGATATATATTTAGCACACAGAAGACGAGGACGAGAAAGTGGATCAGTTCCGCTAGTCACGGTGGTCCTTCTACTCACGCAAGCCCGAAGTTGCTTAGACGAATGCGTCCTTGCGGATCAAGTTCTGTCACTTAGCCATGTTATCAATCAGCGAACCTTGGTATTTTTGTTCAAGACTCCCCACGATGAATGAGGCCATGTTTATGACAAGTTTCGATGGCTAAAACTATCTGGGGTAAATGTGCCTGGTGTTCAATAAAGTGAGAAAGAGAAGACGTCAGCGATGGACTCAGGAGATCTCCACCGCCCATAAATTTTACAATACCTATTATAATTTATCGAGATATGATCATGAACTCGAAATGAAATCAGTGCACATTGCTCATCTGATTTTTGGAAGATGGTGGTGAATCGGCAAGTTATCGGGGTTAGAGCTACTTACCAAATGTAGACTGAAAACTATAGTACTACAGCCTCCACAATCCACGCGACCGTGAGTAAGGCAGATTTCAGAATATCACAAGTTCTACATGGACGTGGCCTTCTGGCCATTAGACCAACTCTAGACGACCCGTTGTTCATCATAAAGAGAATCATCAAATGCACATCACCCCTTCATTTCAAAGCTGGCAGGTGAGTTGTTGGAACTGACAATCAATCTACTTAGAACTGAAAAACTGCCATGGTCAGTTCGTCCATGATCCCCTCACCCGACCTCAGGCAGCTTGAAGCGGGACCAATGTCTCGAGTCCATTAACTCTACGCTCGTGACCTGTGTATTTTCGTCGCTTCTGAAACCCATCTTCAGTTCCTCGCTGCGAATGCCGCTGCTCACTACATGTTCAACTCCAAACTATCCGGACTCTCCAAGCCGCTTCCCTACTCAGCGAGTCTCTGCCGTGGAGTGCATTCCCGAAATGTTCAGCCCCGTGGTGGTTATCGTGGACAAGGCATCTGGCCTCCCGAACACGTTCGATTTCTGGACAGGCAACAATGTCAGTGGTACGGGAGGCACAAAGCGATCTATCAGGAAGTAGTCTCGCACCGGCTTCATCTCTGTAAGAATGGGGAGATTCCCTTTTCAATTACTTCACATCGTGTCTAATAGCGTGGTTTAATTCCTATTGCAGCACTCCTAAAAACACCTGACATTGCAAACAAGATCGCATTGGTGCTGTGCCTTTTGATAACTCTTCTAGGGCTGCTCATGTTCATTGACGACTCGGCCTCCCTTGAAGTAGCGAATGAATTCAAGGGTGAACTTTCAGCCACAAAGGCGGCCTTGTAGGAAGCTAACACTAGCATACCCAATCAATGTGAGTATTTCAAGTACATATACCCAGTATATATAGTGATACAATGATAACAAGTTAGCGACTTTCTTGTACAAGATAACAACAATAATCTAGAATCTTCCACATCTGGACCGAAGGATATGCCCATGCAGTTGATACGGGCGCTTGAATGCCCTTCCGCAACCTGCACAAACAACCTTAATCTTCCCCTCGTGCACCTCGTTGACGTGCCGGGTGAGGCCACCCTTTTTGACGAATGCCGAGCACCCGTACCTGGGGCATTTTATCCTGTCCTTTATTTGTCTGACCTGCGCAACGGGGCCAGACAGTTGCTCGTCGGGTCTGGCTGAAGAACTTGATGGGGCATGCTCCTCAAAATAAATGCCCTGGGAGGCTTGCACAGTGGGCTCAGACTCATAGACGGAATCGGTCGTGCCACAAACCGATAAGTCTAGTGATAGGTTGTAAGCGTTTAAGAAATAGGCCACGAATGATAGTGATTTGACCTTGGAGTGGCTGACGATTCGCACCCTCTGACAGCGGTTCCGGAACACGTGGGTCACGGAATGCCGACAGGGCCTTAGGGTACATGCTGTGCTGAGGCCGAGTTAAGGAAGGTTGAGCAGTGTATCCATACTCGGCGGAACTGCTTGGCAAAAGGCCTGCGCACACAGCAGAATTACTTTGGGAAGGACCTGTACCCTCTGACAGCGATCCCGTGATTCCGGACAATGTTTTATGGGATACAGGGTGTGGCATGAAGCAGCGGTCGTGCGAATATACGAATGGTGGAATAACATTGAATCCATCAAGTTCTGTTTGGGAGTCGACGGTGCTATCACATCCGCCTGAATTCCCCATCCTGGCATCTGATTGGCAGCTGTCAAGAAGGTCTAGAAAGCGGCCGCGCATCTCCTGGATCTCGTCGTGCACGTAACGGTCGAATTTGTCGAGGTGCTCAAGACCTAGCTGCAGGACTAATCTCATTGAATCTTGGTCAGGTTTCTGCCCTAGCCGCGAAGACGACGAGTTTTGGAGCGTCGATTTGGATGAATTCATGGTGAGCTCACGTCTTTGTTCACGATGCGCGTGTAAGCTGTCTATCTGCAGATGCTAGGCGACAGGTGAAGCAGTGCGAATGCGTTGCAAGAGTTGGGGAATCGAAAATACAACGGAGCATCACCTGGAGGCCTTTATAGTACCATATACTTCATGCCAATGGCGCGTCTGGCGGGCAAACTGTGGACTACTCCGAATCAATGGGGACTTTGCGTCCTCGTATTGTGTGGGATTATTGGCAAGCTTGTCTTCTTGGAGATGAATCAATGGCGCATTTCAAATACAAAGTGTAATCAGTGCATACGCGGTCTGTTTTCTTTCATGCGGCGGTGGCCGAGTGCAATTTTCATACATCACACATCCCCGAAACAATGGTGAGTTATGTCACTTCACTACTCCTTGAATAGAAATATTTACTATATGTGACAAGAGAGGCTGTTCCAAGGGTCGGCGGGGCTGAGAAGTGCACCGTCATCATGAACTTGCTGGTTGTCGGGTTATGCCCCACTACCATCGGTGGCAGTTCTATTAAAATGGTCTTCATTGTGGTGACGTCCTCCGGACCTTCTTAACCACCAAGACCTACATTGCAATGAGAAAGGATCGTTTAAGTTGGTAAACCCATGTTAACCAGTGAAGCCCTGATCTAGCATATACGGCAGGGACACGTCCAAGGTCCCGCCTCTTTCCAAATGATTGTATCGCTATTCACTTTCTAGATTGAGAGTCTACCAAGTTTAGTGACCGACTTCCAAAGATAACCCGTGATGCTGGTCTGTGTTGCCTTCCACCAAATTCGCGATCAAGAGCCAATCGTTATCTCAGTCTCTTTCCTCATTCGCATGAATTCCCATCGGCACAATCACAAGTCAGATCATACCAGCGCCAGACGGTTGGGTCACAGCGCCGTCTTTACCGCAGCGCCACACGCCATAAATAATTCCCTTTGAAGCTTCAATTAGCTTAGCCAGGCGCCTTGCTCTACGCTGTGCAATACTTTGTATCACGTACCTTGAACAAATACATTGGTACCCTCGCCAATACTTCCCTCCTCATGCGCGCCATTGCCACGATCGCGATTTTTTTCCGCATCTTTTACTACTGCAGGATTACATCAAGTCATGTTGTGTAGGCATCATTTGCATGCGATTATCATATTACCAACACAATATGTACTGGATGTACCTCTGTACACCGCCTCGAGTTATAGAGACTTGTTCCCATATTTAGATGTATATTGGTGGAACAACAATCTGGTACACATAGCATCTCCATAATAATGCATCAAATCCCGGACTATCAATACTCAATGACAGGTTCATCTTTGGACACTGAGGGTTGACGATAAACAGATAATATCGTGGTATGACTGCCGACACGATAAAATCAAGCATGAATAAGGACAAGAATGCTCCAAATATATGCAGTTGACAGACCTGGTATGTGATCCATCTAAAAGAGTGCTCGCGTTTTGGTGAGCCAGGTGTAAAGATATGTGTTCAATAGCCAAGCCATCCGCTGATGCACATCCTCCGCCACTGTCGGCCATTATATTGTAGACGTGAGAAGGTCCACTAGGCACGCCGTTTGCCTACGCCTGGGAGATCCGCCATTTTGTTGGCACTTACTTTGATGCAATCCAAATCCAACGCGATTACGATATTGGAGTCCAACAGTAACTTGAAGTTTTTACTGGCGTGACGGTGGTTATAAGGTGCTGTCGTATTGGGTTGGGTTTCATGCCAGGATGATCCGTTATACATCCACAAAACAAAAATAGCTGGTACTGGACTAAACGCATAAGTAATACCGCACAGAAGAGGAATGTCATCGGTTTACAGTGGTTTCCGCTCATCCGTCAAAGTGTCCACATCTGTAGATGTGTGTATCAATTTAGTGGGTATTCTATGAAGGGAGGAAATCGTAGATCAGTATACAGGAGGGGGCAGCAGCAGGAACGATCACTCACCAACAGTTGGTCGATCCTCGTGGATGAAAAGACGTAAGATCTGATCTCAAATTAAGCCATCACAGTCGCATACTAAAAAATGCGCCACCATCCTTCCCCCGTAGACGCAGCATGTACTGTCTACTATAGGGCGCGGCCCCAGCGGACAATAAACACTGATCCAAAAAAAAAATCCTTCCCCCGTTATGTACCAAGGTTTTTCCCCTTAGAAGATGATGCCATAGCGTACACTGCACTATTTCCCACTCTTCACAGGTTTTAAGCGGCGTGGTGAAATGACCTGGGTTCATACACCACTGAATAAGGCTAGCGGCACAGCAGATTACAGCCTCAATAAGATATTATGTATGTGCGCATGCTATGAACGTTCAGATACACGTACTACTGGGAGTCAAGTCCTGCACTAAGGCAAACCTGCCATCCGTAGCTCGGACGCAAGAAATTCATCTATTTCCTCGATGGTTGGACAGCTAGAACTAGAAAGCCCACGCAGTGACCACCATCTTTGAATAAAACTTCACTGTGCACTAGTGACAACCGCTTCTTGAGGACATTTTGGCGTTATGCCTCTCGAAGATAATACGAGGACACGGATGTTATCCTTAACATCGTAGTAAGGTATTGATCCTGTGAACAACTAGTCATAATATGGTAAGCGGGAAATGCTACGAGGAGACGATATACTATACCTGCAGGAGAATACTGCCTATTGAATAAATGTCAGTTTGCTCTGTCGGAATGCATGAATTGATGTCGCCTTTCTGCGCCTCGAATAACTGAGGATCAGTCCATCGTATCGCTGATCGAATACCTCCAGATGGCTGTGCCATAGCTGGGATTTCCGCGAGCAACAACATGACTCCGAAGTCGGATAAGTGCGCTCAGCCCTGATGGTCCACTAGGATATTGTGCTAGACAGTGTTAGCGAATCATACTGCTAGGGACACAGACCTTACTCCAGAGATATCTCCGTGCACAATAGAATGAGCATGTACTACATTTGAAATCAATACAAAACATTGTCACGACGAATGAAAGAAAACTGACGATAGCCAAGGCCAGCTACTACCTGTCTGGCCTAAGGATGCGCAAGTGCAAGAGTGATAGATATCATTTTCATCGAAAAGGCTACTTACGATATCCAACTTGGTCCGCAGTGACAAATGGTGATTAGCGATATAGTCATTCAAAGACCCCTCGTTCACCCAGGGTGTCACCAGTGACGGAAAGTGCCCGAAATCGTGTGCAATTCCATGTAGCGGCAGAACGTTTTTGTGAAGTAATTGCGCCCAAGATGACATTTTACTCATCAGTTTCTGAGAGCACCAGTAAGCGGAGTTTCTTGGACACAAACAAAATAACGGACTAAGTAATTCTTACTGTTCTCACCCTCCCTCATTCAAAACTGGGATTTTCAACGACTTGACGGCAACCTAAGCAAGTCATTCGTATTTTGAGAATTCTAAATAGGGGAATTCCGCTCACATCACGCTTTCGCTTGCCATCGTACCACATTGATTGCCAAACGTCGCTGTACGTACATTTCGACCGGGATGCCAAAATTGCGTTATTTTCAATTGAATTCCTTTCCAGTTCAGTTCTTCATGCATCCAGGCAAGCATCCACCTGTGTGCATTCGATGGGCACCATGCTAAATATGGCTTGTGGAACTTCCAGTCACTGATTGTCTGTGTACCAGCCCAAAAAGTCAGCCCAGCTGCGATACACAAGTTACTGGAAGGAAATTACATTCACACGATCGCCTCATACAGCTGATCAAATTTCCAGAGCGACGAGCGGGCTTTGGACGATCCACACGCATGGGGTTTACTGGCCAAGCGTCCAGACGGACAATCGGAAGTGGTAATATCGCCATTGACGCGCACAGGAAACTTCGTTCCAAAGTTTCATGTAGTAATTTTACGCGCCACTCGGCCTCGAGGTCTGTGGGCATATCTACAATAATTGTGGAAGCCGAAAGGCGACTTGACTCATTTCAGCGTGTATGAAAGCCAGACTGACTACAGGTGTGATAGTTCATTCGAGCACATTGATTCAAACCTTGGTGCACAGAACAATCATGGTTTGTTTAGTATGTCTGCATTTCATGACGGTATTAAAAGACTCGCCCGGATGAAGAAGACACCACCACTTCAGTATCCGCTGGTTCTGATACTAAAATAACCAAGATAATTTTCTCCCGGAATAAAGATGCACTGGCAGTAAAAGCTCTCTTCGAATTTTCTCAGAGGATGATGATCCCAGCAGAACGTAATTGCGTATCTAGGTGGGCCATGTTCCCATCCACAAGTTGTGAATTTTTCAGCTGCCAGTGAGTGCATCACATCAAGGGACAACATCCGGATTACACGAGATTACCGTGACACATCCAAGGGATGCACTGCCTAATATCCAATCGCCGCGAGATGCGGCCTTAGAACCCTGACCAGAAGCATGGGGGTAATTAGATTTCCAGCAATACAATTACACTATGAAGGTGAAACTAAGTCTCAACCACTTGTTCCATGAGCTTCCGAATGACGATAGGCTTCATCACATATGTGCGGAGTATCACACCTCAGTAGAGTTCTTACTAGGCCATCGCATATGTAGGTGGTATGTCACTACTACCAGACTTGAATTCACAACACTAACCCGGACTCCGCACCATAAGAAGCGCGCTCAGACCTGCTTGCCGCGTGCATGACAAGTGTTCATGTCCAGTAGGTACTGCTGGTACCATTGCTCCCGGAGAAGCACTAGTCAGCCGCTGCACAGCATCAAGATGCACTCAACGGAGTTTCGCCTGGGCCACTGTCCGTGTGATATGAGAAACCATCACTTCTTGGGGAGTTAACAGCATTGTGAGTGCTCGTGTCAACTCTGGTCACAAACACTCCATCGCTCAAATCGACAGATAATGATCCGCTGTCCACGTGGCAAATGTCTTCATAGACCTGTGTGTAATTTTGGACGGAGAGATTTGATTGCGTTCATGGTCACTGCCTGATCATTTAGGAGTCTCACAAAAAGGTTGCAGTGATGCAAACAGCCCCCAGTCTTAAGGACCGAAATGAAGTATGGGCCCCTGGGGAGAGGAGAAAGCAAGAGGATGTGCATGCACGCGATTAATGCTGTAGAGCGACATCACCAAGAAGAAATAACTGATTAGCAAGCTTATAATTACTGCATTTTGAAGTATTTCAACAATTTGATGACAAAGTACTGTGCAAAGCCAGGCTGCGCAGGGAGGCCTGTTCAAAGGGTAGCGATAATGGTTAGCATCCAGTCAACCAAGGTGATGAGTCCGCCATGGTATGGAAGGCTGGGATGTGGTGATTGGATCACGTAGTATATGCAGGAGCGTGAGTATCATTCTTAGCCTGGCAAAACAAACAGGTTGATGGGACTGTGGAATTGAAATGGAATGGGAAGTAGTAGTATCCTTGTATTCGTTGTGTATGGTTGAGGTCAGAAGCGTGCTCCCAGCAAATGCGGGACACAGCTGTGCAGCTGTGAGTTGATTACATAACAATTTTCATTGGCTGGATGTCGATTATGTAAAAGTCAACTTGAAGGGTCACAAGGTCGGCACCAGACGTCTGGACTCTGAAAGACTCTGAATGCCCGCATTCCCTGCAGGGAAGCGAAGTCAATACGAGATTGTGGTTCGATATCAACAATCGTTGTACCAGTAACTCGAGTCAGAGTCAGTCCTGGTCAGCTCGCCCATCACGCATCATGACTAGGCACATGCCACAGAATGATCCCACCAGCTCCGTGTCAACTCATCCCAGGACCCAGTAGGTTTCGAGTTGGATAATCTTCAAGCTTCCCTCCACTGATGTGGCTCAGGCTCTCGAAGTAGTGAATAAAGTCAAACATGAACCCTGAGCAAGCCAGGTGGCTTTGTAGCAAGCGAACACTAGCCTCTCCTGGTTGACTGCATCTTTTTTCTCAGAAACTACTTCAACAAATACTGTGAGTACTTCTGCACATGTACCCGAATTTCATTAACACAACCATGACCAGCTTGTGACTCTGTCGTACAGCACAAACATTTAGGACCTTCCACATCTGTACTGAATGATGTGCTCATGCATCTGATATGGGCGCTTGAATTCCCTTCCGCAGCCTACACAAACAGCCTTGATCTTCCTCTCGTGCACCTCTTTGACGTGACAAGTGAGGTTATCCTTGTTCACGAGTGCCGAGCATCCGTTCCAGGTGCATTTTACTTTGTCCTTTACTTGACTAGACTGCGCAATGGGGGCAGGCCGTTGCTTGTCGGGTCTGGCTGAAGAACTTGATGGAACATGCTCCTCGAAATAAATGCCCTGGAAGGGTTGCGCGGCGGGCTCATAGATGGGATCGGATGTGCCCTGGAGCGATAAGTCTAGTGATATATTGTAAGTGCTTAAAGGAAATCTGCAAATGATAGCAAATTGACCTTGGAAAAGCTGTCCGAGGGGAGGATCCGCACCCTGTAATGACATTTCCGTAACACGCGGACTACTGTAACGGAATGCTGAAAAAGCCTCAGCAGGATACATGCTATGCTGAGGCTGAGTTAGGGAAGGATGAACGACGGGTCTATAGTCGGCGGAACTGCCGGGCAGTGTGCCTGCTCGTACAGGTAAGTGTTTTTTTTTTTTTTTTTTAAATCAAGTTTATTGTCCTCTTGGGGTCGTTGACCCTATGTTGGACTTAGCCCTGTTCGCGGGGGGCTTGCTCCCGCCTATTCTAGCGTATGTATATGTGTGTACTGCCGTGGTCTCAATGGAAAACAAGTACTCTGTCAGCATATTGTCAGGCGAAGGCCGACGCTGAGTTTGTACAGAGGGAGTGATGTGGTGTGGAGCGTATGTAGTGTCTGCACTCCTACGGTAGTGTCTTGCGCAGCGGGGCTTCTTCCCTTCTGTCTCGGAGATGATTAGTGTCGAATGGTGTCTCGCGCAGCGTGACTTCTTCTCTCCTGTGTCGGAGTTGGGTGGTGTATGGTAGTTTTGTATTAGTTCTTGATGTATGTTGCGTGGAGGGGAGATTTAGTTGATTAATTGTGTCTGTAGGGTAGTGGGTTGAAGGAGTGTTCTTTAACTGTTCGTGAGCTCACCGAGTATGGGTTTGAATCTTCTCATTTGGTTGATGTAACGCATCAGTGGTTGGGTGGCTTTCTCGGTGGTGAGGATATATTGGATGGATGACGCTTGTCTTCGCAGTGCGTTAGTGAGTTGATGGCGTTCCCGGGTATATTGCGGGCAGTCGAATAGGAAGTGATGGATAGTTTCGTCAGTATCTGGGCATGTGGGACAGTGGGGAGTGTTGCTCTTTCCTATGCGGTGGAGGTGCTGATTTAATGGGAGATGACGGGTGCGGAGTTGGGTATACATGCTGGTTTGTCGTCTGGGGAGGGTCGCTACTAGCTTGATGTAGCGATTGGATGGCATTGAGGGATCTATGCCGTTTGCCCTTGCGTAGCGTGGTGATTTCTTCCATTTCTTTTCCCATCTCTTCTTCAGTGCGTCTTCGTGCCACTGCTTCAAGGCTGATATACTGTCGGGGAGTGGTTTGCCTCTAAGGTACTTGGGTAGCGTCTCTGGCGCGCTGTTCTGGTTAGGCCCTTCTGCCGCTTCCTTGGCAGCGACATCTGCTAATTCATTTCCTACTACTCCTTCGTGTCCGGGTATCCATCTTACTGTTAGCTTGAAGTTGCGCTCTTGATCTCGTCTGTTCTTGGCTAGGTGTCTTGTCATGCTGCGGAAGTGCTCTACTAAGTAACCGCCAGGTTTCGTATTGTGACTCTCACCGGATAGAATGGCTGCTTGGTTGTCTACGAGTATGGTTGCTGGGTATTGGACGTTTCAGTTCCGTTGCTAACAATTTGACCGCAAGCTGTTAGGCCGACTACTTCCGCTTCGTACACTGTATGTTTCTTGTCCGGGCCGAGGTGGAATTTGAGGGTACGAGGTTCCTGTCCTCCTCTGATGAGTACCGCTGCTGCTCCTACTTTCCCGTCGTGTCCTGATCCGTCCGTGAAGATCTGGATGGTATCTACTAGTTCCTTCTGTTCCTTGATGGCCTGCTTCTTGTTGGGGGCGGTATGGGTCTGGTAGGCGTTTGGGATTGTTGCGTTTGATCTGCGGATCGGGTCCAGGGTCTCGACATCCTTCGGGAATATTTTGAACGTGTCGAGGAGGTTGTGAAGGGAGGATCGATGACGTTTGATGTTGGGGTGTTTGGCGATGTGAGTAAGGTGCTTGTGTAGGGGGTGACGAAGCGGGAGGGAAGCTAGACGAAGCGCTGCTCTATGGCAAGTGCGTTGGAGGAGGAGATCTGTGGGGAGGAGGTTAGCGTGCGCGTCGAGGGTGTCAGTAGCTGTGGATCTCATAGCGCCGGTGATGCTTAGCGTGGCGATTCTCTGGACCTTGGCTAGCCTCTCTGCTACTCCTTTCGACCCTCGTTGTTCCTTGTTGATTCCTTCTGAGTATATGGGCTTGAACCATACGTCTGCTCCATACGTGAATTTCGGAATGGCGACCGTTACATATAGTTGTCGCATGAGCTTTGCTGATACCCCATTGGAGGGTTTCGAGAGACGGCGTAGTTGGAGTACATATTCTGTACCTTTCGCGATGGCGTAGCCTATATGAAATTTCCACGTTAGCTCCTGATCCACTAGAAGGCCGAGGAAGCGATGGTGCTCAGTGGGGTTGATGGTGGTGTTCTGAATGACGAGAGGGGGTCTGGTTCTATTCTTGCTGCGGGTGAAGTCTATAAGGGCGAACTTGTTGACTTCAAATTTGGAGTTGTGGTCTCCTGACCATTGGATTGCGCCGTTGGGCCTTTCCATCATATCTTTGAGGGTTTCGTGTGTGTCTTCAAATGTTGGTCCAATGGTGATGTAGGCGGTGTCGTCGACGAAAGCTAGGGCATATTCTCCGTTTTTCGGGTTGGCGATGTCTATAAGGTCAGCGTTATAAATTAGATAAGCTATCATTGAGAGGGGGTCCCCTTGGCCAATGCCATTGCGAATATCTATCCAGTCTGAGGTGGAGTCGTTGAATCTAAGTTGCGTGCGTCGTCCTGTGAGCATTCTTTCAGTAAATTCAACAATTTCCGGGGGGAGTTTTCGTTTGCGCATGTTGTGGGCTAGGCGGTTAGTGACTGCGTTAGGAAATGCTCCTTCAATATCTAGAAATAAAACAGAAGCTACTTGACCTTTACGCCACACGTTCTTGATGGTTGTCTCTAATAAGTGGAGGGAGTCAGTAGTTGTGCGTCCGGGGCGGCCTCCAAAGTGTGTGCTGGGTAGGAGGTTGAAACGTTCTATGATAAGAGTGACCTGTTCCGCGACTAGGGCAGTTAGTAGTTTGCAGGTAGTGTTGATAAGCGCGATGGGGCGATATGCTTTTGGGGTAGAGTAGTCGGCTTTTCCTGGTTTGCGAAGCACTACTGTGGTGAACTCCCTCCAGGGGTCGAAGTACGTTCTGAGGGTGAATACAGCGTTGAAGAGATGGAGTAGGTAGGGGACGAGTGTTGAAGCGGCGCGTTTGAAGACAATGTTGCATATCCCATCGGGTCCTGGGGCTTTGTATGAGCTCGTGTTGCTTATCGTGCGGTTGATCTCGTCTTCGGTAAAGGGTTTGAAGGGCGTGGCTGGGGTCGGGTAGTCGTAGTCTTCTGGGATTGCACTTGATAGCGGAGGAGGAGGGAAGAATGTATCGGCAAGCGCCTTGCTCTTGTCTTTGTTAGTGACGGCTTCTGTGGGCAGACCGTTAGTGTTTTTGATCTTGAGGACTGGGACACTTGTTCTGCCGCCATCTCCTGAGGGCGATGAGATGTACTTGTTAGCGGTGTAGATACTTTGCTGGTCTAACTCTTCCAGGAAGTCTATCCAGTGTTCTTCCTTGGTTTTCTTGATGGTCTCGGTGAGTTTGTTGCGGTGCTTGCGGTGTTCCTCGTGTACTGGGTGATCCGGTAATCCTCTCATCTTGTAAGATAGGCCACTTAGCTTGTTCTTCTCTTTCAACATCTTCGTCAGGTCCTTTGTCCACCATCTCTTCGAGTGCGGGCTGGGCTTTGAGGTAGGTACTTTGTCGGCTATTGTTTGTTTGAGGGCGTTGCTGAGATCGGTTGCGGCTTTTTGGAATTGGTGCTCGGAGGTGATGGCCTTTGGGGGGGGTATTGCGTCAAGGTGGAGGTCGAGTCGTCCGCGGAATTCTTCCCAGTCGACTTCTCGGTAGTTACGGAGAGTTGTGGTCGAGGTGCGTGGTATTTCGAGGTCTAGGGTACATAATATGGGGACGTGGTCGGTACAGGGAGGGCGTCGTCTGGGTGCTGTGTCACAAAGGGTGAATGCGTCGAGGGAGTGGGCTGTGCAAAAGACATTGTCGGGCCTTGTCCAGTTGCCACTGCTGGTTGATTGCAAGGTGGGTCTGTCGCGGGGTAGAGCCATTCTCATGTCCCAGTCTGCTAGTAGCTCGATGATGCGTTGTGCGGCTTCTTGTGCTTCTGGCGGGGTGCAGAGGTGAGCGTTTCGAGCCTCTTCCCAGAGGTGGTGGTGGGCGTTGAAGTCCCCCATGAGAATGATGTGGTCGTTGGGGTTTGGGCGGATGTTGCGGATTTCATTGTCGAGATAGGTGGCCAGGAGGGGAATGACCTTGCGGATTTTGCTGTCATCGTAGATGTTGAATATGGTTAGTTTGCCGAATGTGCCGTTGAGTTGAATCACGACCACGTCTGCTGAGGGGAAGGGTAGTTGGCGCCAGTTGTTGGTGTTGAGTCGTTTGTGGACGAGGGTGACTGCTCGTGATCGGTCCTTGTGTGTATATTTGTGCGTTGGGTAGACTACGTTCCAGTCCGGAGTTGCTCTTGTGTTGCTGAGGAAGTTGATGTGGGGTTCCTGTATGGTTACAATGTCGTATTCTTTCGCTGTAAAAGGGCCACTTAGTATACAGTGTTGAGCGGTAGACGACTTATTGAGGTTTTCCTGCCAGATACGCAGACGACATGTTTCGTGGTCGGGTGTATCATTCATAATAATAGTTAGGGTTGGGAGGGCCTGACGTTTGAGTGCGGTGGTGCTGGATATCATTAGGCGGGTGTCTCGGGTCGCGTGATGGGGGTCGGGATGACATCCTTGCTTGCGATGGGAGGTAGCATCCTCTCATGTTCCTGTGTCCTCTTGTTTGGGGCGGGTCCCTGGTGGTAAAATGGTTGTCCAGGGTGTCTTGGGATCGTTTTGCTGGCTCTTGCCATTCGTTGCGTTGGTGTTGAGGTTGAGGTTGAGGTTGAGGTTGTGTTTGGGGCTGAGTTTGAGTTAGATTCTTCGTGGGGGGTTTGGGTCTGGGTGGCGCCTGTACCTGGGTCCATTCTTCGTCTGTGGGGAAGTAGGGCATAGTGTTGTCAGTGTCTCTCGCGTCTAGGTCTGCGCACCGGCGATTTAGCTCTGGACAGCTTCTGCTCCAACTGGGGTGGTCATCCGTGTTGCAGGAGGCGCAGCGTGTGTTCTCGATGTTGTCACATTCGTTTGTTCTGTGATTGCCGGCGCAGTTGGCAGCATGTGTCTTGATGGGCAATGCATTCGCGGGCGATATGTCCATAGTGTTGGCACTTCAGCGCATCTCACTGGTTCGCGTTTGTTTTTCTTCATCTGTAGTTTGTTTTTGTTTAGCGTGATACCATCTCGTATACCTTTATTAGCGCTTGATGGGTCTTTGAGGGCGATGAGGAGGTGAGCGACGGTTTGGGTTGATGACCGTTTGGTGGGAGGTTTGATCCATCGTGCTGTAGGTAATGGAGTTCTCTTCCCATTCGTTCTCTTTCTCGAGGTTGCGTATATGTTCTGGTTTGCTGGGGTCGAAGGTTAGTGGGACGAATTGGATAATTACTGTAGTAGGCGCGGTCTTTGAGGATTGCCCCAGGGTCTAGCGCTTGAAGGAAGGTGATCTTGTTGTGTTGATCTTTGAGGTATGTCGCGGCCTGGGCGGTGAGCATCTCGATAACTGTGCCTCCATTGCGGAATTGAGTGACTGCGCTGTGTCTCTAGGTCTGGTGCGCCTTCCTTGGCGATTGTGGTGAGAGCCTGTTTGATCTTTTCTGTGAGTTGAGCGTGAGATACTTTGCCTGGGGCTAGTGGGCTGTCAGTAGGGATATCGATGAGGATCTGGCGGGCTTTGATAGCATTTCTAGCTGCTCTTTGGACCAGTTGGGGGTTCTTTGAGGAGTCTTCATTGAGGCCTGTCATCAGTGCGGCCTTGTAGCCTCCTTGCATGGGGAGGTCCTTGATCTGTGTGCCGAGGGAGGTGACCGCTTCTTGCATCTTTTCAAGTTGAGAGTTGATGGACGACGGTTTGTCGGGTGAGTCTGGGCTTTCTTCTGTGGTTGCTTTGGCGATATCCTGAAGTTTGGTTGCTGTGATGTTCAGGTGAAGTGCTGTTGAGGAGATGCTTTCGGATGCGTCTTGGATCTTGGCTATCTGCGAGGAGACTGCTGTGAGGACGAGTTTAGCTACCTTGTCTGCCATTTCGTTTTCCTGCCGCTTCTTCGAGCAGGAAAGCTACTGATCTAATGGCGAGCTGGACTGGGAGAGTGACTCCTGGCATTTGGGTGACATGAAATAGGATATCTGAGAGATTGTTAGTGGAGAAAGGCTTGCTGCTGATAGCCATTGCTGTTTGATCTAGGTGGAGTTGGGCACTTACTGCGTCTGTGACTTCGCTATCCGTTACTCTTATTTCATTTATCTCTAATCTGGATGATGATCTCGTTGCTGGGGTAGTCGTCTTTTGATTTATTTTTGGTTTAAGCGTTGTTGGCGCCATTTCTTATGTTTTTGGGTTCTTTTTGTATTAGTTTTCTGATTTTGTTGTCTTAGTTTTATGTAGTAGAATGTATAAAGAGGAAGATATTGTTCGTTCTGAAGCAGGGGTTGCCGTTAGGCAGCGCTGACGCTGTTGGGCGCAGTGTCGACAAGGAGTTTTTTCCGGGGTCCTAGTCAGGGGTGCCACTTGGTATGGGTCCAAGGGGCGATAGGTAAGTGTTGAAGGAAGGGCTGCGCATACAGCAAACGTACCCTGGGGCTCATCAAGTCCTGTTTGGGGGTTGATGGTGCTATCATATCCACCCAAAGAATCTTCCATTGTGACGTCTGACTGGCAGTCATCAAGAAGATCCATAAAGAAGCCGCGGATCTCTTGGACCTCCTCGTGCACGCGATGGTCTAACCTGTCAAGGCGCTCAAGATACTGCAGGATCAACCTTGTTGAATGTTGGTCAAGGACCTGGCCTAGCCGTGAAGACGACGAAGTTTGTGGAGTCGATCTAGATAAATTTATGGTAGGTTCATGTCTTTGTTTACGACTTGCTTCCATCTGAAAGCTCTAGGCGACAGGAGGCGCGGTGCAAATGCGAGAATTTGTTGTGATACTTGGGAAATCGAATATAAAATGGAATTTCACCAGAGCCCTTATATCATATGCTCCGTGTCCATGGCGGGTCTGCCAGGCTCAAAATGGATTACTCTGCATCAATGGATGATTCGTGTGTAGCCTCGTGTTGTGAAATTAGTTGGCAAGTTTTCTCAGAAATGAAGCGTTTCAGATGCCAAAGTGGAATTACCGCTCGCCACTCCGAGTTTTCATTGATTCAGATGGCAGCCATATGTTGCCTGCTTGCTTGCGGGCGATGGCCGAATGCAATTTTCACACATCCCCAAAACAATCGTGTGTTATGTCATTGGGCTTGACGACTCCTTGGATAATACTGTGAGTTCAGATAAGCCGCAGTTGAATTCAGCGTGACTAGATCTAAAGTGCACTGTCACAGGTACTACTATACCCATTGGTTCACCATACCCTTTTTTCCGCAGCGCCACCCGCCATAAAATTCGATCTTCCTTGGCGCTCGCCTAGCGGCGGATGGCCAAATCCGCCCTGTAGCACGTAGCCCGAGCAAAAACGTTTTGGCATCCTCTCCAAAAGTTCCCTCGTCATATGTGCCATGATCACAGTTTTTTTTCTGCATCTTAACTCCGTTGTCACTGCTGTATAGATTATGTCAAGTCATCATAGCCTCTTGCTACTGCCAGTGAACAGAAGAAGTCAGATTTGGTCTCAAGACCTCAAATCAGGCCACCACCAAAGTCACACACTGGAAGTTGGAACGCACTACCCCTCCTTATGTACCCGAGTTTCTTTCCGTCAGAATCCGATGCCATGGCGTACACTCCACCGTCTCCCCTTCATAGGTTTCAGGTTCACACTGAGCCATCGCTCAAAGTCAACATATGGTGATCCACTGACCGTCAAGCAGGTGTCTTCATCATGGGACCTGTGCGGCGGAAAAGAGAGGTTGTTGGTCTAGATCACAATGTGATGAGTCTAATGTGGAAAATGGTCTTTGGTACGGGAAATGAAAACAACGTTGTCTGTTCCCTTTTCCGGTCCTCACTTTCACTTCCCCCTTCACCTTCAGGTTCAATCCTCGCCTTGACTTCCAGTCCTCACCTTCATTTCCAAGTCATTAACTCTGCACAACCATCTGCCCTCGTCTACTGCATGCGGCACCAATCTTTGCAAAACGTCCTAATGCACACATTAGGATCTAGTCTTCTGCAGCTCTTGGGATGATATGGTTCGAATTTGAGTATGTTTTTGTGTGCTCCAGCTACCACACTTACAGCATCTTCCTTTGCTTGGTAAGTCTACTCACGAACCTATGCTTGCTCATGCCCAGATGATGTCCGGTATAGTCGGCCTAAGCCACCGCCTTTCATCTTATCCGCTTCCCAACATCGCAGCTCATCGCCGTTAGCGACATTCTAGAATGATGGCTACTTCCATAAGCGTCACATAAACATCATTGTCATGGTCCAGTCAAGTCTGGGCCCTCAATGCTATGATGAACGCTATTATTGTGACAGCAGATACATCATGATTGGGGCTCCCTACCACAATGCTCAAGGCGGGTACTGTGGGGATTACTGACACCAAGCAAGTGATTAATGCTGTGGCGTGGTGGGGTGGTATCCACGTGGGTGTGCCATGGGTGTCTTGATGACTAGCCGGACAGTTGAAGAGGAGGTTCATAGACTCACGAATCTAGTCCATGACCTTGACGCCCAGCCGCCCGTCCCCGAAGTCACCCCGAATGGCAGCATCAGTCAATTCCTTGACAACCTTTGCAGTTAGCCAGGCGTCTAGATTGGTTGAAAAATTTTCACGTGAGTCAGCTTCATTGGGGCTCTGTCACAAACATTCCTTCTCACTGGTATCACTGGCGCTTGTGTGCAGGTGTGTGGAGCCTGCCCTACAACATTTTCTAAAATGATATAGATCCACTCCCAGATAGGTCTACCCATACTCCACACAGCATTTTCCGCTTCGGAGTTCTCCAAACACGATCTCAGCAAGAAAGTAACAGTATCTTCAAGATATCCGTGAGCTTCAGTTGCAAGCGACCCGACCTGTATGCAGAAGTGTAGAGAGAATGGAGCTAGAGCAGTCAAGTGTCATGTCTGCTGTGTTGCCACTGCTTCATCTTCGGTAGAATGTAATAGCGCACGGACACTTCTGTGCCTAGTTGGAGTGTCCATGCCCATTTTTTCAACAACACACCAAAGGTTTGGGTGGAAATCATCTATCGCACTGGTAGCAATCGTAACACCCACCACCAGCTTCAGTCTGCCAGAAGCAGGAAGATGGCCAGCCACTGCCTGTAGGATGCTAGGTAGTGCCTTGTGCTTCGCATTGAAGCATGACTGGCTGACTGAAACGGCTCGTTTGAGCCTTGAAGGAGTTGTGTGTGGTCAGGATTGCCTTCTGCTATTGCATCAGTATGCGCTTAGCGAGTAAATAACTGCACAAAATTCATCAAGTAAGTGTACCTCACAGGACAACTAAAGCATTGGCCAAGCAGGTGAAGCGTTCAAGCTTCATTTAAGAGCCAATGACTTTTGACCACATGGCGAGCGAGATTGGCTTTGAGATTCAGGGCTGTTCAAAGAAGCCAGATAGTCAATTCCATGAAAGAGACACGTCATCGGAATTGGAGCCCGTGTGATGATTAATTTGAGGCCTTCATACCTTATAGGTTGCGCAACATGTGTGGCCGGTATATCTTGTATGAAATGGGTGCAATCAAAGAGCGGACTTCCTTGGAGTAGATCTAGAAGCTTGATACGGATCTTCTGGAGTTCAAGCAGAATAGTGTTGGGTGTCGAATCTGACGGTGGGTTGATAGAGTGATGGGTAGCAGGCTTAAATCAAGAATATGGGTTTGTCTCTTCGCGCTGATAAGGCTATCAGGAGAACCGGAGATAGAGTATGCCAAAAAAGACTTTGGTGATGGCTGGACAGACGTGGGTGAAGAAACTAAAGAGGTTCTCGATTTCAATGAAGTGTAACATGGGTGTGACGAGAGCTCCAACTCATGTTCGAGGTCCTATTCATACAAATTTGCATGTTTTTCGAAACTGCCGTGCATTAGAAATGCATAAGCAATTCATCTGGTCAGCACAAAGTTCAAATGCACCACAAAAGATCTCAAAGAAGCTAGAGCAATCATTGCTTCCATAGTCTACTGCCAAGCCGTCTTCGCACGTATCAAGAAAGATGAGACTGAGCATGAGTAGATGAATTCATAATGATAGTCTCTCTTCCTCAAGAGGAATATCCTCATCGCCAAGGACTATCAATTATGCTGCAAAATATGACATCGAGCTTGAATCAGAACAGAAGTAATTGGCTGGTCACCTTTTTCTCGATCTAGTCACACCAAGGACACAACATCTCGACGAAATCAACGTAGAGAGCAGAATTCAGTGAGTAGATGCGGTATTACCGTGGTCGCGCCTGAACACTGTGACGGTTACCAAAATGGAGATGCCGGCGGTAGGCACAATCTATAATTAGCAATAGAAACACGATTGTGTCGGTTGTCAAACTTAATTATGTAATTTTGAACCTTACACAGGGCGACTCTCGAGTCTTGATGACTCTGATATCAATTGCAACAAGCATTCATACGTTTACATGATATTTTCTTTTCTCATCATGTACAACTAGCTTGCTGTAGCATTTCCTCCCATATCCTTACAAGTACTTACCTGCTCGCTGATCCCCACGCGCCGTTCAGTGCTTCTCACACACCGACCTTCCACGCTGTCGACCACAGGTCTGGCAGGTACTCCTACGACAGAGTTAACTTATGGCAGGCCCAAGGTACACCAGTGACCACTAAATGCTCTCAGACCCGCTTGACACAAGATCCCACAAAATTGCAGGAACACCACCAAGTTCTAAGCCTCATGGCTTACAGGACACTTCATTCGAGTGTCTTTTGTGAATGGTGAGTGAGAGCTTGCCATCTGGTTTTTGGTGGGTTTGTCTGGATCGCCGTTTTTTCACCAGTCTGCGTTTTTATAGTCAATGGCTTTGCCTGCGTGGGTGCATCCTGTCTCAAGCGGTCCGAGATTATCTTTCCAGTTTCCGCTTTGCATTCACTGGCATTTAAATTGTTCGATTCAATCACCATTCATTATCCATCTCGACACCAGGTCCGGCAGATGAACGGCATTTCGCCTTATTACATGATATTGGGCGACTGTCGTTGTCCCTCATCCTTACTGCACTGTCCTAGTCCCCCCAAGAGGTTATAGATGAAGGAAGATGGTCGTGCCTTGTACTCTTTTATATCCTAACTTTTTTTTCGTTTTGAGGGTAACGCAATAATGCACACTGCACTTCTGTATCCCGCCAGTCCTCCCCTGTCTGTTCTCCACTCTCCTCGTTTCATTCACAGCGAGTCGTCGCTTACACAGTTAACGACTCGGTGGTGGACCCTTGTCAATATTTCCTTCGCCCAAACCTCGTCCAAGCGTGCCTCCCTCAGCATATTTTGGTCTGGTCGGCCACTCCCCCGCACACACAGATTTTGCCTTCGCGAGTTTACTCTCTTCATCCAGCTTTTCGCACCTCCATTTCCAAATGCTGAATTCCGAACATTTCGCTCCTACCACCACTCTAGTATGTATTTCAATGTCTCATCATGAACTCTCTGATGGCACGCTCTTTTGCAGGGGTACTTATCATCTCCAAAATTTGTATCATACGCTATCCTCTCAGCTGACCAATTTCACTCCCTTCCCGTCAGCCCTTCGGTGCTAGAACAGTCTTGATTCCACCACGTACAAAATTGCATCAAGCGCACTTTTTGTCACAAGCGATCGCTCTTGTACTTGCTCCCATTAGGCTATATATATGAACGTTTTCCATCCGGATTCAAATGCATTCAAATTTTTTAATGATTGTTGGATGGGCTGAGATTGTCATTGTGCCGTGATTTGAAATGTGAATCACTTGTCATGTAAAATGGCTGAGCGAGAGCATTCTCCACCTCGTAGTGGTGCATAATACTCCGACAGACGCTGTGGATCTGTGCAATCACCACGGCGTTTGCTGGCATAACTTGCATCAGTCAATTCATACATGAAGAAACAGGACATTGCGATTACTCGGGAGACGGTTCACTTGCTAATCTTCGCGCAAGTCCTGACAACGGAAAACAGAAAACGTGTTGCTCACGCCAGACTCTCCAGATCTTGCGGTAGTACACGAACAGATTCCACTCCACGCTTCCCAGAACCTGATTTCGTGATCACAGACATCTTGGAGTTTAGTTGAAGGACGCCTACTATGACCTTGCTAGTTCACCCGAGATTTTCAAAAACGCCTCGGAAATCTCAATTGTTGTCTCTTCCATTGCCGGGCTACTCGCTGCAGATATTCACAGCAGATACACATTCTAAACAAGGAATTCGTATCGACAACGAGCTGGGTCACACATGTGGGAGGACAAGTCATGCACATGGCGGAGAGGAAGGGTATGATGGTGACGATTGGGGAGGAGGATGCAGTGCGAGGTAGTTTGTTGAAGATTTGGGATCTTGGGAAGACGGACAAGCACCATGTTACTGAGGTCTTTCAAGGTTCAGCCTAGCAATAAGCCTCATCCGGTGAGTGGCTCACTACCTTCAACTTTCGCTCGGTGAGCTTGTAATTCAGGTCTCTTGCTTTGCACATTTTTCGCGCTGTCTTTCCTTGCCATCGGCTTGGCCGACGGGACAGTGTTACTTTACAGGCACTTGGATCAGTCACTATTTCCCACAGGGTCCCTGACTGCACTTGCTAAGACACGCACCATCCATGAATCATTAATCATCCCCTGAACCCATCACAGGCGAGACTTCAGAATCTCGCTAATGCCGATGCTCAAGGATAACAACTTGCGTCTTTTCATTGTGACTACAAACTCGGTAAACTTGTACCATGTGTCTAGAAAAGGGAGTGGAGGATTTAGCGTGTTATTGGAGGTAATTGGATGTGGACTGGGATGTGCGGCGATGGATTGGCGCGTCGAGAAGATCTATGCATATGATGTACAGGGGAGGGAGCTGCCATATGCGAGCTGCCATATGCTTATGAAGGTGCGTCTCATCAATGTTCAGAATTGTGCGTTGCTCGTTAATTTGACGTCGCTGCCCTTGTTTAGCTGACGCGCATTGCCGACAAATACACCTCTGAAAAACTCTCCATGTTGTATGCAAAGGCTTTATATCCACTTGCCCTGAGTCTCGCGCAGACACAACACTTCGATGAGAGCTACGTAGCTGATATTCACCGTCAGTACGGTGACTACTTCCATGTGAAAGAGATTGGGATGGCGCAATGACGTACTACCTGAAAACGATAGGGTGAGTAAAAATGTTGCACGTCTGGGCAGCTTCATTAAAACAGAGTCTCGACGCTCTGGTGTGGCAGAGTCGAATGGCGACCTTCCATCTGACCTGGACACTGCTATCCGGGTGTGTAGGCAAGCAGGGTACTTTGATCACGCCAGCTACCTCGCGAAGCGCTACTAGCGGCACGAGGAGTATTTGAGTGTTATGATTGAGGACGCTGGGGAGTATGGGGAGGCATTGACATATTTGAGACACTTGGGAGCAGCCGCAGTACGTCCAATCTTCGTTTTTTTCTGTTTGCATTTTTTTTTTCAGGTATGAGGCTAATACATTCATACAGGCGAAAAATATATGGATGCACTATGCTGGATAACCTCCCAGAGGAGACGACGCAGCTTCTCATTGACCATTTCACCGTCTCTGGGCCCCTCGCCATGCCCGAAGCAGAGGACACCACTCCACAACAGTCGAGCACGCCGGCAAACGCTCCATCGTACTTCTCGTACCTTGCCCTATCCCATGACCCGCGTCAGATATGATTCGATTGGACGATGTTGCTGTATAACATGTATCGCACTGCGTCATACTTTTGCCACACGATCTTCCGTTAGGCCTAAGATATCGATAGTAAGTCATCATTTCAATGCCCTAGCTCAATGTTTATTCACGCGCGATAAGCATTTGCAGGTTGATTCGATCCAACACTAATATTGATCGCTCATCCTTTCATAAATGCAATGATTTCTTCAGAGCGCTGACAGACGCTCCATGTCTCCTGACAATGACATCTAGACTTAGTGACATCCCAATTGTGTAGGTTTGGTTTGGCCGTTTCCACTCACGGCGAGATATGCAGATAGCTATTGTTCCTTTGACAACGGGACTTTAACCTTGAGCTCCGTTTCATGAATATCAAGGACTCAGCGGACCTTATCATTGGATGTTGAGAACTGTGCCACGAAGAGAAGTATCGTGTATACATTCGTCTCCGGTCACGCTGCCACAGCTCAGCCCTTCTCGTTCACAAGGCGAACATCGAAGAACGCAAATTGGCGAAGCTGAACGTGTCTAGTAACTGAGGGAGCTTAACATGAAATTCAAGTTGACTGTTGAAGCAGCGCTGAAATTTGCTTGAAGGTATGCGAGAATGCTGCCTCAAGCACTAAAATGATGTACTGTAGTCAGGAACAACTTTACCTTAGACCTAGCGATAATGACTAGTAGTAGGACTAAATACTAAGATGCGCGAAATTGTGTTCAAGATGTGTGGTGAGCGAGCCGTTGTGTATCCAGAAAGAAACCATCGTTCGAAGTAGCCCAAATTCATGACTGAAACCTAGCAGAGGTAAGATATTTTCGTGATGCAGTTGCTTCCATGCATGGAAATCGTCAAAGAGCCTTTGCGAAGCCATGAGGTTTGAGCTAGCTTATCGCGTGTAAAGGGGATGACGAGAATATGATACTACTTGAGTAAGTCTGACCCTGGACTCGGAATCGTCGCCTGCGACATCCTTATGGATATCATCAATCAAGCTTACAGGGATGCATTGTATGTACATACCAAGTGCATTTAATCAAGACCTGCAGTAGGATAAGAAAGGGGAAATCATTTACTTAGGCTAGCAAACTCATGCATCGTGTTCTTTTACTGCGGGGTAGGCAGCAACGCCAGATAGTGACATGCATGAACCTTTCATATCAATAATATGGAATTCGGTCCACCAGAGGCTAGTGTTAAAAGTCGCGTTAGCGGTGCATTCTCCTTACATTGATCCCCAACATAATTCATACAAGCGCACCATTCACCTGCGGACGGACGACCCGCAGTTTGTACTACAAAAGTAATGATGGATATACTACGTTTGCTGTCTCCCTCTCTTCATTTACCTGTGACCACAACACCCGAATATCCCGTCGATTTCGGACTCTTGACAGCGCAGTGTATAATTCACCATGCGCGAAACCATCTGTGCGCACGTCCAAAATTGATTGTTTCCGAGTCACCGTCCAACTCAATCTCGCAGGATTAAAAGAGAATGTGATGCGAGGCATACAATGAACCTCCCCCGTCTGTGGAATTTGCAAAAAATGAAACAGGAGGACGAAAACAGTGGAGCGCGCACATGGCGTCGACACGATATTGGAAATCGCACCGTCCTTACAATATGTAGATAAAGTCAATCACCGGCAGCGGCAGACTGCCACCAATCAGTGCAGTGCAGATTACCGAGTGTGCCTACAAGTGCCTACTGTAGTCATTTTGTCGCCGCTTGAAATGGGCGTTTCACCTTGACGCCTGTGAGTTACTAACATGCATGAATAACAATCAACACCTCGCTTTCTGTTCATGTTAGTCTAAACACTGCCAACCATGCCTCCCCCTTGGTGATATCCAATCAGGATATGTGATGAAATCAATATATGTTGCATCATGAAACCCTAAGTCAAGGTGATGTTGTACTCTTCACAATCAACTAGTTCATTCCGCTCAGATATGCAATCCACGTTACTGCGCGAGCAGCCGGAGCACTTGGAAAGCGTCGGACTCACCTTGTGCTCGAATCCAGGGTCCATAGCCGGCCACGGGTGCATGGCAACAACATTAAACTCCGTGCTGCACCGGAGGCTGAAACGGAAGAAGTTAGAACTTCATGATCAATTGCGAGTAACAAATAACAAGGTTCCAGTACATACAGAACACCTAGTTCCTAATTTGCTCACTAGAGGCTCAAAGTTTTGTTTTCCAGCTATGTATTTCTAAATCGAAGGGCCAGATTCCTTTTGCCAACTTACCAGTTTTACGTTCTGTGCACGCACGACATTCTACATGCTGTAATCGTGGAAGGTCTTGTTATTATTGGCGCGTGGCAATGATTATGGCCCGGTGCCAAGAATTCGAATTCAGTTATACGCCTCGCGGTGGGGGTTTGCACGTCATTATTATAAAGGCTCGGGGCAAAACCTAATAAGTATTCTCATCTCTCATTCTTGTAGTTGCTCCAAGTGCATCAGCCAAGTTAGTTCAACAGGGTGCAAACAGATATTCTCTAGCATCTGTAGCACTCCACCCTCAACTCGAATTCAGTAAGCCTTATACTTCAGGAATAAACAACATGTGCTTACGATTGCCCAGACCAACATGGCAACTCCCCTGTCATCGTTGCAGTCAGGGCGGGACCCTAGGCTTGATCAATCAACGAGATCGACAATACAATCATTTCTCGAGAGCCTTGATCAACATAACGAGAAGATTATCGCAATTTACAGGGAAACGCTGGAGTTCCGTGCCCGTATCACAGAGCTCCTAACAAACTGCGAGCCAGAAGTAATCATGGGCGGCGAGGGTGTGTGGGAACCCCAGGATGATACTCTCGACCTCCAAGCCGTCATCGACGACGAACAGCTGACATTCGTACATCATGATGGTGAGCTCAATAATGTTTGACCTAATCGTCATCTTCGCTTGACCTCTCCCCTTCTTTCCAGAGCCACCACCATTCTGTGGTCGACTTTCGGACCTAGACTTCAATCATACAGAACCTGTTGGGGTCGCTAGTACCCAACAGGAAAATGTAGATCTCATTTCCCTACCTCCGCAAGGTCAGATGAACACATGCGTAATATTTTCATTTTTTGTCAACACTCACAACAACCAGAGCTACCACGCTACCCTGCAGGAGACTTCCTATATCAGGATGATACGTTCACTGAGGGGCTGAACACATCAAACTCATCAGCTAATCTCGACGAGCAATTGCCGCTCACCGTCCAGGTTATCCGGAAGAGAGTAAAGTGTAACTGGCCTGGGTGCTCCAGAGTCGTTAATAGGGACAACCTTACACGCCACATCAACGAAATGCATCGGCATAGGATCAAGACCGTCTGCAATCGATGTGGAAAGGGGTTCACGCGACCGTATTTGATGATGAAACACTGTCGGGTTAAACATAGAGATGTCTAGTTTTGTTTCTATACCGTTTGGCCACACATAGAATGTTCTTTGGATTCATTTCTCGATCTATGCACCATGCTTTCAAAATTATGTATTCTTTAGAAAAACTCATGCTAATGTTATCTTGTGAAGTGAACGCACCTGACAATTTGAACTGACTATCTCGGCCCTACTACGAGGCTCGTGTGATAGGTCAAGTCATCGAGTTTGGGACCAATACAGAACCATGCCCATGCCGAGTTTATAACACAGTGGTGGTCGCAAGTTGAACGTTCTTCATTGGCTTCATTCGCTAAAGCCTACATCAACACCCGCCAATCTCAAGGCAAATGAGATACAATACATTTGTTTTTTCCGCAGAGAACCCTGGTGACGATCAGCTCTGGCCTACTCCACTGGGACCAAGTCAACTTGAAGGTTAGCCAGGAGCCAATGTAAGAAGACACAGGGTAGCAGATACGGTGGCTTCAGCAGTCGCAAAAACAAAAAGAAGAGTTATTTGTATGCAGTGCCATTACGGACGGTTTCACGGTACAAAATCAAAGCCGGTGGGAGTCTATACTTAAGAACGGATGGACAATGATTGTGACCGAAATGTCATCAAAGGGATTGCCAAAACGAGTATATTCTCCTAACAAGCGATTGAGCGCTGAGCATATTCGGATTAACGTGTAAGGCTTGCTGGAAGTAATCCGACGAAGCACGCACTGTGAATTGATAATCATACTAGCCTGAGGTTCCGTTCAATATATGCTGCGGTCAGACTTGTGCCGCGGACTCTTGTACTTGCTATGCTTTTGGCGGTATGGTAGGAGGTTATAGGAGGCGCATTGACTATTCCATATATCAACACTGTTCACTTCTGCATAGCACGTACCTTGAAATAGGTTGACTGCCGAGAGGATTTCTAGAGTCTCTGACAGCACTCTCGCAACGCTGACAGATTCTACACGACGGTGAGATTATACCAATCACATGGTGGACTATGTTTAGGGAGTACGTACTAGACTAATATTCACGTTAGCTTGTATCAAAAAATCACGTGCTTTAGTACTTGGCTGGTGAGGCCACCGAGTGATCTACATCTCCGTAAGATATACCAAATCTTGTCGCGTCACGACATTGTGTAGAGTGTCGACTTTTGCAAGGAAGAGAGCCTTGGAAAGACTGGTAAGTGTTTGCGAGAGCAATCTCGTCTTGTGATTCTTCGGTTGACTTGAAGCACGAAACCGAGGAGACAAATCACTTTCGGTCAGATCATGTAAGCTTGAATGTTCTCTCTCGATGAGACAATTTGAGCACCACTCACTGTTGAGGTTTCGTTAACAGCGGACAAGCCAGTGCGTTTTTATTCTTGTTTTGGTTTCTAGAATCTGAGCAAGATTGGCTTCAAGATTCAGGGCTGTTCATGGAAGTCAGATAATCATTCTATGAAAGAGACGTGTCATCGGAATTGGAGCCCGTGCGATGATTCATTTGAGGCCTTCATAACTCCTAGGTTGCGGAATGTAGGGCCGGTATGAAATGGAGACGGTCAAAGAGTGGATTTCCTTGGAATTGATCTGAAACTTGGATCTTCTAGAGTTCAAGTAGAATAGTATTGGGTGATGAATCCGACGGTGGGTTGATATAGTGATGGGTAGCTGGTTTAAATCAAAAATGCGGGTTTGTATAACGATACGCTCTTCGCGCAGATGAGGCTATCAGGCGAACAGGAGATAAAGTATGCCAAAAAGGCTTTGGTGATGGCTGGACAGACGTGGGTGAAGAATCTAAAGAGGTTCTTGATGAAGTGCAACACGGGCATGACGAGAGCTCCAACTCATGCTCGAGGTCCTAGTATTCGTACTAAATTGCATGTCATTCGAGACTGCCGTGCGTTATAAATGCATAAGTAGCTCATCTGGTCGGCACAAAGTTCAAACGCACCGCAAAAGTTTGAAAAAGCTAGAGTGATCATTGCTTCCAATGTCCATAGTATACTGCCAAGCCATCTCTGTACGCATCACGGAGGATGGAACTAAGCTTGAGTAGATGGGTTCATGATGATAGTCTCTCTTCCTCGAGAGGAATACCAGATAGCAACCTCATCATCAAGGGCTATCATTTATGCTGAAAACATGACATCGAGCTTAAATCAGAACGAAAGCAATTGGCTCACTCCAAAGATACAACATCTCGACGACATCTCGACGACATCAACGTAGCCTGAGAGAATTCAGAACCTACATAGTCACGCCTGAGAACGCTGTGACGGTCAAACGGCGGTAGGCACAATCTATAATTAGAAACGTATCAAGAAAATTAAACTCTATGATTTGATTTTGAACCTTGTCACGAACCTGCAGTTTGCACCAGTTCGTATGATTATACTATCACAGCCATGGCCCGACGCTCGCCGATCCCCACGCGCTGTTCAGTGCTTTCCACAGACATACCTTGCGAGTCTATGCTGTAGACTACAAGTCTGGCAGATACTCCTGGAACAGAGTTAACTTATAGCAGGGCCAAGGTACGAGGCTAGTGAATGCTCGAGCAGGCTTGCTTGACACCCTCTCCCACAGAATTACAATGATGCCGCCAAGTTTTGAGCCACATAACATACAGGATACTTCATTCAAGTGTCCTTTGAGAATGGTGAGCGGGATCTTGGCATCTGGATTTTGGCGGATTCATCTGAATCGCCGTCCTTTCACTAGTCTGCGTTGTGTTAGTCAACGGCTTTGCCCACATAGGTGGATACTGTCTCGAATGGTCCGAGTGTCGTCTTCACACACCGGCAGTTGCATCGTTCGATTCATTCACCCCTCGTTGTCCATTTCGACACCGGACCCAACGAATAGGCGACACTGAGCAATCGCTTTCCCTGTCATTGTCCCACATCCTTACTACACTGTTTTATGTAGTCCCCAAATGACAACAGTTTATAGACGCAGGAAGATGGGCGTGCCTAATACTCTTTTCCTTGTTAACCAGTTGCTTTCCGCCCAAAGACATCGCAGGAGCGCAAGCTGCACTTCTGTATCCCGCCAGTTCTTTCCTGTCTGTTACCTACTCTCGTTTCATATTCGCTGTTGTCGTCGCTTTCACAGGTAATGACTCACTGTCTGCCTGGAAGATATGTAATACCCACACAAATTCAGTGCGTCCTTCAATTTTCTGGCAGGGCGTTATTGCTGATACCATTCCTGCATCTGCAAAGATCCCTTCTGCACGCCCAAAACGAATGTTTGAACAAGTGCATATCCTCAGAATCTCCCGTGGACCCTTGTTTATATTTCCTTCAGCCAAACTTTAACTCGTCCACCCATGCCACCCTCAATCTCACCAGCATGTTTTTGGTCAGGTCTGGTCCCTGTGCGGTATGTTCCCTCCCGCACTCCCAGATTTTGCCTTAGCAAGCTCACACTCTTCGTCCAGCTTTTCGCATCTCTATCTCTAAACGCTAAAGTTCGAAGATTTCGCTCCACCCACCACTCAAGTATGTCTTTCAATTTCTCATCATGAACTCTCGGATGGCATGTTCTTTTGCAAGTGTAATTATCCTCTTCAAATTTGTATTACACGTTATCTTCTCGGCTTGCCGATTTCGCTCACAGAACACTCCCTCCCAAAGAACAGCTTCGAACAAAATAGAGGCAGTCAAATTGGGGGATAAAACTCTTCTACATTTCGACTCAGCAGACATGGTTCTTCTTCAGATATGGGCGTGTAAACCCCTTTCCACAGCTGGCGCAGACAGTCTTGACTTTTCGCAGATGTGTCTCATTCACATGGCGAGCGCGGTTCTCCTTCTTGACCCATTTCAAGCATCCGGGCCAGGTGCACTGTACTTTGTCTCGAGTGCCCTCCTCAATAGGAAGAGGGAGTTGTTGGCTGAGCCTGGACGAAGAACCCGGCAAGGTTTCTCCCTCAGAGCACGTGTCATGCTGAGGTAGGAAGGGTTGTGCACCGAGCTCATAGCTGACATGGCCGGGGGTGTTGCAGGGCACCACGTCTGTCGTTCATGGTTAACGTTTTTTTCATGGAAAGACCGAAAACTATAGCAAACTTACCTGGGGGACGTTGACAGATCATAGGATCGGCATCCTCTGGTAGCGATGCCACAACCCCAAATTTGAAGAGACCGTGCTCTTGGTCCGGGAGTTTTTCGTTGAGTGCAACTGTTGCAATATTTTGAGGCTGATCATCGATGATTGCTTGGAGGGGAGTGCTGCTATGTCTGGTGCCCGACTCCACCACGGTAGCTTCTGACTGCACGTTCTCAAGAAGCTCCGTAATACGGGTACGGATCTCCAGCATTTCCCTGTAAAGCCGACCCTTTTTTCGAAGGAAGGGATACGGCCTTTGAAATTTGAATGTTTGTTTTTAGAATGCTATGATTGGCTAGTGCGACTTATACTCATGTGTAAACAGGCAGTGCTTGCCGCCGCAGGTACAGATCAGAGCACTGGTTTGCAAACTCAGATTAATCCACTCGCCGTCGTTTCGGCTCACCTGGGGGCATTACCCGAGGAGATCCAACATTGTGGTCCGCTCAAGCTTCACTGGCCACCCTGCTGTCGAAGATGGTATGTAATAGTATTCATGGCCATGGGCAACTGAAGCAAGCTACCTCTTGAACCAGACTCCCACTATATATATTTTTTCCAAAATCCGACGCTGCTTATAATAGAATGCAATAATTTATCAAACATGCTTCGCACGAGAGCGTCTCAATGATATCCTTTCTTCGGCTTACGATTTGCCCTTTGGAGTGTACCGCCGGATCAAAGATCGCTATCAACAAGCTTCAACTCAGCGGCATGCTCTCCTGCATGAGAAGAAAACATATTGAATTTTACTCGTATTGGTGCGCATTGCCCAAGTTCCCGGAACTCCAATATGCATCTCAAGGCTTTTGCGACTTTTGAAGCGGTGGAATTGGAGAGTGTGTGATACGTATGACAAAAAATCTATAACTTTCTTCATCTGGCACGACAGATATGGTCCCTCAGCATATACGGGCGCGAGAACCCTTTTTTACAGCGGGTGCAAACAGCCTTGACCTTCCTCCGATGCACCTCGTTCACGTGGCGAGTGAGGTTCTCCTTCTTGACCGATTTCGAGCATCCGGGCCAGGTGCACTTTACTTTATCTTGGCCGCCCTGCTCAATGGAAAAACGTGGTTGTTGGTCGTGTCTGGCTGAAGACTCGGGCAGCATCTCCGCATCAGAGTATGTGCCATAATTAGGCGGAAACTCTGCTACACCGAACTCATAGCTGACGACACCATCGAGCAACAGGTCTGATCGTACGCGGTAAGCATCTCAAGGAAAGGTTGTGCATATTAAGAGCTTACTTTCGGGAAGATCACTGATAGGAAGACGCGCACCCTCTGGCAGAGTGCTAGCGAATCCCGAATACAAAATGGGGAGCTGTGGAGTCAACGACGGTAGAACGCCATCGAGCGCAAACTGAGGCTCATCATAGACGATTGCCCGGAAGTCAACGCTGCTATCCAATGTGCCTTCATCCCCCATGCTGATTTCTAGGAAGACACTTGCAAACCTTTGCAACATCGTTACCTTTATATACCCCTCCTTTTTTTTCGCCCGTAAAATCAATCGGTCATGGCAGGTTAGCATTCAAATTGTAGCTAGATCCAGAGCGGAACCTTTTCCTCAGACTGGTCACAATAATAAACCACCTGGGGTACTAATTGGTCCTCGACTCCCGGTTGCAGTAATTACGTTCTTAATTTCAGCATATATATATGATAACATTCAAGAACATGCCATCACGCCACGGCGTCTTGCACTTGGAGGGTGCAGAGAATCATTCAACAGAAGACAAAGAGTGGAACCCCCCCGGGTGTCCGCTGCCTCACAACTATTTAATAGGAACGTTCAAAATTGGGTTTCGAGGCCGTTTTTGACATCGTTTTCGACTTTGTTCAAGTTTTCAACTTCCGCCAACGACGGCGCGGGGGGGGGGGGGGGGGGGGGGGGGGGGGCATCGGACTCCTAAATTCGGTTCAAACTAAACGCTAAACTTCTGAAAACGGTAAGCCGTGTCACATGCAGTTCTCCGCCCCTGCGTGAGGTGGCGGTGACACACTCATGTAGCATTCCGAAAATCCGTGGGTTCGGAGAGTTCCGATTTCATAGCAAAGAACATATGGAGGGGCAACAATTTTAACGTAATGACATCCGGGTTGTTGATTATCGATGATCGATGATCAAGGGCATCTGTGGAATTTGTGCGAGAGATGTACTGTATCATTGCATCCGAGCGCTTGGAAGGCGTCATTGCGCGCCGCGGTACGTAATTGTTATACGAGGCGTGCAACTAAGAACGCATCGAATTAACGTTTGTCCAAAATAGTGGCTGAAACAGTGCGTTTCGCGAGTTCCTGTGGATGAATGATTCATCGAGGTGATGCGACAAAGCGGACGAAGTACGCATGTCAAGCCAGGTGGTTAAGGAAAGAGTCACGTCGCCTTTTTTAAAAGCTGAGTCGTAACTCAAAGATTGGGGCCCTGATATAGACTGGTTAAGCGGATTGTGTGTGGCGAGTGCATCTTGTATGTCATAGGCGCCGCTCAAAAGGGAATTTCCTTCGAATTTTGAATAGGTACTTTAGATTTCAGGTTTCGAACCTGACAGTGATGTAAGGGAATGATGACCAACGTGTAAAACCAAGAATGTACCGGTGCGTGTAATGTTCTTTGTCCATGTAAATTAATTGGGTGAGCAAATTTGTCACGGTGTACGGAAAGAAAGGTTGGATAAACGGACGTCGTAGCACGCTGAATTAACGGCACCCAATCCAATCCAAGAGTGTAACCTGAGCGCCCGCCATCCGAATTGTACAGCCAAGATGTGATGCCGGTAGTTCCAACGTTTGATCCCCATTCGTGAAAAAATGGCATGTCTCCCTGAAAAGGTGTTATAATGCGTCAGCGAGTCATTTCACAAGCACAGACGCACCGCCAAAGTTTCGAGATTATTAGAATTACTGCCATGCTCCACTTTCAGGGCATCTGTCGTACGTGTGTGATGACAGATATCAGAAAAAAGGATGTTCGTCGAACTCGAGTTATTTTGGTGGCAAGCGAAGCGGAGCGCCAGTCACTACGTTCGCCCTTTTAGTCTCGGGCCATCAACCCTGTCCGTTTCCTATGTGAATGGGATCAAAGAAGGTTGGTAGGACTTGGGAGCTACGAAAAATGTTCGTCGAACTCGAGTTATTTCTGGCCATGGCAGGCGAAGCGGAGCGCCAGTCACCACGTTCGCCCTTCTGTTTTTTGAACCATCAACCCTGTCCGATTTCCATGTGAACAAGTCCAAAGAAGGTTGGTAGGACTCGGGAGCAACATAATAGTGCGAGCATGAGCCTCGAGGCCAACCTTGTAAGTAATACTAGCGAGAACAATTTACACTGCTTGCCCTAAAGTAGATCTTGTTTGAATTCAGCTGTGCATTGATTGTGCTTCATATCCTTGATCTGCTCCCTTCACCGACAGCCCTCTGCTGAAAATGTGAAGCATTCACTTGCTTCAATTCTTGCCCCCTCCGTCTCCCTCAGCCACAAAAAAACTGGCCTCCCAGCTCTCCCAGCAATATGCTTGTTCGTTGAAAAATCTAGTTTGCTTTGCTGTTGATCTAACGTAATTGGCATCTCGCAGTCCGCGCGCAGAAGAGCATGGGTCTCGTCGGCGGCACGCCCACATACACACCTATAGAGGGTTTCGCTGCCCCCGATGTACCAGCTCGCACTTACCACTACAGTCCCGACGGCCGTCTCTTCGCATACGCGCTACC